>JALPCD010000079.1:0-26936 GCA_026538415.1 Cryptococcus sp. GC_Crypt_1 | reverse complement strand
ACCAAAACACACGAATTCCGCAAGAAATTATACCCATCCTCTATCAAGCGAATCTGGTTCTACGAAACTGCTCCAACGTCGGCCATCACGTACATCTGCGAGGTTGGCCCAGTTGCTATTCGACTTCCCAATTCCGCCACTACCACTGCTAGTGCATCATCTCAGGTTGGCCTTGCGCTGCTGCCCTCCGTGGGGATTGGCAACTCCGACTATAACGCTTACCACCCGGACTACAAGGGGTACGATTACGCCTATCCCATCAAGAGCTGTTGGAAACCGCTTCGACCGGTGACGCTAGCTGGACTCAAGGAACAACACGGGATTATGGGCGCACCAAGGGGAATGGTCTATGTCCCGCCGAGCTTGATCGAGGAGGTCAAGTGGGACGAGCAAGAGCTGGTATGGAGGTAGTAGCGAGCAGCAGCAGCAGCAGCAGCAGCAGGTCTAGGTATACAACCGGTGCATGATTATAAAAGACCCTATGTCCTTGGACCTTGCCTATATCTATCGGGTATGACCTCAAAACCCAGGCATCCATTCTTCTCCAACTCGCCTGCACCGCCGATCCAGCTCCAAAACGTCCATGTCGTCCTCCCCTACCCGCGAGACGAGTCTGGCCCTATACGCTCTGAGGAATGCAGGACACAGGTCGAGGCTCTCGAGCAGGATCTGGTTGGCGAATTGCGGCAGAGGATGGTGGTTTTCTTGCCTTGTCAGCTAGTCATACCGCCAAGGACTGAATGAGCTCACCAGAAGGACCAAAGACGCCTCCGACTTCTGAGACCAGCGCATCCAGACCGAGAAGACACCATCCAGCGATGAGGGTGATTAAAATCAGATATGGTCCAGTCACTACGCAGAGTAGCGAGACCGGTAGCGCTGCCAGGTATATCAAGAGCAAGTGTGACAGATGTAGCGTGAGCGGTAGCGGTGGAGGGTCTGCGCGTCAGCCAAAAGTCAGTAGCAACCTCGACGTTTGCTCGACTCACTCGACCCTAGTCGCTCTGCCTCGCCTAGATGGCCCGATAAGGCCTTGACGACCTGCAACGCCCGCTCCCTCTTTGCCTCTCCCCATCCTCCATTTTCCGCCGGCACCTCCGACAGACCCGTCACATACGCCTCCATCAACTTCAACAACGCCAGCGGTAGATTTGCCGGATGAGGCGCCGTCAAATTGCTCTTTGGTTTGTTTCCATTCCCTCCTCCTTGAAAAGCATATGTCGAAGGTTGAGGTCGATCCGAATCGGGTATATTGAGCTGAGCCAATTGTTGCTTGAGCTCCTCATCGATCGGTACGGACCCCGTAGCGAGCTTTGAAATCGCATCCTCTGCTGTCGAAGCCATACTCGACAGATCCCAGTCCTCCAGTCCGGCTTGACGTTGTTCCTCTTCGGTCGGGGGACCGGTACTTCGACGCCGGAGACCAGGTCGATCTTCGTTGTGGTTGTTGTGGTTGTTGCTCGAAGGGAAAGAAGAAGACGGGCCAGCGTGCATCTCGGCAAAGCGAACTCGAGCTTCGGTCCGTTTGAGAGAAGAGAGATAAGACACGGGTAAGAGATCGCATAGGGGAGGCTGTGGGAGAGGCCGGGTGGAATGGAGGTGATGCCTATAGTCAGCGGGTGTCGAAACTGAGAGACGTACTGCAAAGCGAAGGCGAATCCAATGAGCAGACCGGTAAGCTCGTTGACCCGATCTTCAACCGTATACTTTGCCTTGACCTTGCCGCTGCTTGACTTGGGCGAAGAGACGAGACTGGGCTCGGACGTGCTGGTACTCGTACTGGCGTCCTTTTCGTGTCCCTCGGAAGCCAGATCGGCGCTGCTCGATGTATCGCTTCTACTGCTTGTCCGAAGCGAATGAGCCTTCGCAGTTTGTCGCCCGATTGATAGCTACGGAAAACATCAGCCCCGTACAAGATAGATGGAAAGCCGACGTACCATGCGGACCCCATCTCGTATTGTCCCCCTGACTCCCACCCAGACTTTCTTCCCCTCGTCCCACTTGCTCACGGCGCTCGAAAATCTATACGACAGCAAGAGTCCAGTGACTACCATCAGCTTGACCACTGATGTCACGTGGCAGAGAGCTCACCCATCGTGAGCACTCCTACGAGGGCTGACCCGGCTTTGCCGACCGTTGCTCGGTCTATGAAGCCTCGACCGCATAGGTAGTTGATGAAATATGCGTAGAGGCCGAGGAGGGGAAGTTGTCGAGGAGGCAGACGTGATCTGACATCAGCGTCATTGGTCCCATCAAACTTTGCTTCAGACGCAACAGAAAGGTCTAGAGGAGGGGCCGATTGTCAAGGTGACAAGGAGTTGAGACACTTACAATGCGTATGTGAAGAGGTCTAACTGTGTTGCGAATCGCCCTTTGCGCCTCGGCGGTGCAGCTCTTCTCCTGCGCATGGCGATTCCCTTTCAGCTAGATATGCCCAAGACTGTCGCAGAATGCTGCAGTAATGAGCGAGGGGAAAAGGAATAGGCGAAGCAATGAGGTGGAAGGCCGAGTCGAGTCGAAGAACAACAACAACACAATTTCCCATTTCTCCACGCTGTTGGATCTACACCTTTACTTCATCATCGTCCCATACACGCTCTTCGACCACACTGTTGCTTGACCGACGACATGCAGCAATAGTCCCACCATCGGCACGCACTCGCTCGAGGCATATACTGCCTGATCACGATGGTGCAGACGGGGCAAGATACCTCCCAATCGGTCCACAGCTCGTCCGAATCTACCTCGACCGAGTCCAGCTCGCTCGGCACCGCGCTCAAAACCGGTCGATCCCTCCTCCTCCTTCAACTCCTCTCTCGAGTCCTCACCTTCCTTCTCAATCAGTCTCTACTCCGACTCTCGACCCCCGAGGTACTGGGCACCGCCTCAATACAGTTCGATTTGATATCTTCAACTATCCTGTTCCTTTCTCGAGAAGGCATCCGGAATGCTCTCCTTCGTCGCGACACCTCTTCCGACTCGACGACAACCTCCTCTTCCTCATCTCCCAGAGTCAAGCCAAAAACAAGCTCGGCTGCCAATCAACGCCTAGCTTGTGTACCGCTCTACCTCGGTCTGGTGGTCGCCAGTACAGTGACGACCCTCTACCTGTCCACTTCATCAATCTCAACGACCTCTCAGACCGATTTCCACCTCTCCCTCACGCTCTACGTCCTCGCTGCTCTGGTCGAGCTATCCATCGAGCCGTTCTACATCCGATGTCTGACTTCGGATCCACCTCGACTGCGCGTTCGAGTACAGGCGGAAGGAGGAATGGCGATTATCAAGGCGGTCGTCACATTTGGGTTGCTCTACTCCAATCCCGCTCGAGCTTTGCTTGGATTTGGGATAGGACAGCTATGTGGAAATGCTGTTCTGGCGGCGAGATATCTTGCAGAGTACGGCTGGAACGGATACATATGGGTCAAGAAGGGTCCAGAGTGAGTTAGATAGCTGCAGGGCGGCCCGAAGGGGGAAACGTGCTAATAGGGTAGGGAGAAGCGCTTCGATACCGATGTCCAACGATTGGCTATGGCGAATACGAGACAGAGCTTCATCAAGCACTTTTTGACAGAAGCAGATCGTATAGCTGTTGGACGGATCTCTCCTCTTGCGGATCAAGGTGGCTACGCGATAGCCATGAACTACGGTCCGTCGAGCTTCCTCTTATGCTTCTTCGCCAACTCGACTCTCGTACCTCTTCTCTGTCTGACTCCTCGAGATCGAGCCCACGCTGACATCCAGGCTCCCTCATCGCCCGTATCGTCTTTCAACCGATTGAAGAGACTCTCCTCCTTCACTTCTCAGCCTCGCCATCCTCACCCTCGAACCCTCCGCTCCTCCGCCTGATCCTGCACCTATCGTCGCACCTCCTCTTCCTCCTTCCGGCATTCTTACCTCCTCTCCTCCCACCGATCCTGACCATCCTCCTGCCCCGTCGCTACCTCGCCACATCGGCACCGCACACACTACAGACTTATCTATGTTTCTACATCCCCCTCTTATCGCTCAACGGGATACTGGAAGCATACCATGCCGCCACGGCAACCCCTGGGCAGATGAGCGTACAGGCCAGATGGATGGTCGCTTCCTCTGGGGTGTTTGTGGCGGTCTTATACGGGGTCAAGGGCAAGGTGCGGAATGAGACTGCGTTGATAGGGGCCAGTTGTGCGGGTATGATAGTGAGAATAGGGTATGCTTTCTTGCACGCGAGGAGGAAAGCTGGAGTGGACGTGAGGACGCTGTTCCCCAAGGCGGTGGTGACAGTGGTCATCATCGGGTGTGGAACGGTATTGCGCAGGATATATCGGACGGGCAGGTGGACTCAAGGATGGGCATTATGGGCAGAATTGGTTGGCATTGGTGGGATCTTGGGCGTGATCACCGTGGGCGTCATGTGAGTCTTCCCCCCGAGATGGCTCGGTCGTAGTTTGCTGACGGGTAGTTATTGGGCAGAGAGGGGGTCCTTCGTCGAGCTGCGACAAAAGCTAAAGGAGAAGAAGGCATAGACAGATCATCATACAGCATATACAACATGCATCCGCCCTACAATCGAGCGAGTCGGCCGCGCTGTCTTAGTAGAACATATACCTCTCCTTCAACGCTCGCACGCCAACCGCATCCCACTCGTCTCGGCTGATCCACATGTCCGATAGCGTTTCCAAGTTGCACATCACGCTCGCTCCCTTCCACGAAACGAACCGAGGGTTGACACTTCGAGGTGGAGGGACAATATGAACATCCTGGATCGGGACAAACTTGGCTCGTAGCAGAGGCGGGATTCTGGATATCAGCGGAAGCGCTCATCTTTCTCGCTCCTTTTGACATACCTCTCCTCCAAGAACGCGTTGAGACCCTTGATGGCCGACGATCCACCTATGACCAGAATGGCCGACGCTACCGCCTTGGTCTGTCGCTCATTGTTGACTGCAGCGATAGACGATGCAATGGCAGCATCGAGCGGGAAATGCGAAGACTCCTCCGCAATTGCCGAATCGTCAATTTCGACCGCCGAATGGCCGTTGATATAAGCCGGCGAGGCTGCGCGAGATGGCGGAGCAGTGGTGTCTTTCGTGCCAGCCACAGCATCCGAGACCTCTTGAGCGATGAGCTGTTTGGGGGTCGTGTCGCCATTGATAGAGGGTATCGCTGATGCGTTCTGTGGGTCCCCGGCTTGCTCGACGGGGCGGGCCGCAAGCTGCAAAGGTCGGACGCAGGTCTTCATAGCATGAGTCTGTTCCATTAGCCTCGATTTCGAGACGGGTTGGAATCTGCGCACCGTATCGCCGTAGGTCGAGATGATCAGATCGTCCACCTCATTATTGGACTTCTTCTGCACAATATCCCCTTCACCCTTCTTCCCTTCAAAATCGATCTACATCATCAGCTGCCGGTCATCAGGGCTAAATGTTCAGCATACAATGCGTGTATCGAAGAAGCACTCGAGGAGTATCAGCGCTGATCTTTGGAAAATGGAGCGGGAAAAGCTCACAAGAGGCGCCAGGATGTTCTCGTCATATGTCCTAAAGACGTATTTTTGGGTGAGACCCTCGGTCTTCAAGAGGTAGAAATCCCACAGCGTGCTTGCGACGAGTTGCTATTTGGTCAGCTTATGAACTTTGTGCAGCTTCCGATAGCTTCTTACCTCTTCCAGTGTGCAAATCTTAATCTTCAGGTTGTCCATCGTCAGCCATTCTTGACTCTTGGCCAGATCCAAATCTCGGTAGGGGAAGTTTGACGCTCGAAGGATGCTAGCGAGAGCGACGGTGATATCATCTCCTCCGTACGCCAGCGACATTCTATCGTCAGCCGAAGACCAGCAGGAAGAGACTGGTGTGCGCACCTCGAGTCGGGTATGACCAGTCCTTCATCTACGCAGGTGATAGACGTCGCTTGAGCCCCGATATCGACGACACATGCACTCGACATCCCTGCACTGAAGATGGCGGCGTATGATTCCTGTAGGTCAGCTATCAAGTCGTCGACGGCGATGGCAGCGTACCTGATGCACGGCGATCTCTTTGAAGCCGGACACCACCAGGAGCAGGTGGGTCATCTCTCGCACATAATCCTTGTCTCCGTGATCTGGTATGAGCAGCACGACCGAGTAGTCCTGCTGATCAGCTTGAACCCATGCCCTCAAGATCCTGGCCGACCTTGTAGGACTTGGGGCCGATATTGAGCTCCTGACTCAAGGTGGATTGCAAGATCGCCGCAAAATCGTCCATCAACATAGATACCGAGGGCCAATCCCGCTTGTTGAGCTTTCTTCCCAGTATAGGCCATCTCGTACTGTATCCGCAAGCTGGTGGGAGTCGAAGAGCCTGGGTGTCAGCTACATTCTTCCTTGCACGGAGCAGCTCACCTCTGTCCCGATGAAACACTGCCTGCCGTCCAGCTCTGTCCAGTCTATCCTGTACGGATCATTGTGTTCCGGTATTCCCTCTGGCCGGACTTTGGCATTGTTGATGGACACTCTCGTAGCGTCTCTCCAGTCCGTAGCGAGCTTTTGTTGGATGAGACGTGTCTTGAGGTAATCTCGTAGATAGCCGATCTTGTTCTCCACCTGGAAAGTTAGCTAGGCGTAAATTGTAATATTGCACAGCTCACTGGATCATCGTCCCCCTCCACAGCCTGATCCACCTCCATCGCATCAGACTCCTCATTCTTCGATATCCCGCGTCGAGAATGGCTTTCTCCCGGTCTAGGCGGATCTCTTCCTCGGTGCGGTATGCTGACTGGTCGAGCGATGCAATTCGGTACTTCTTTGGGGTAAAAGTCGGACGCTCGCCCTATCCGCAGCTTCCTCGATCCGGGATGTATGATCAAGATCTTGTCAAGCGGGTTCTCGGCCTGATTGTCAGCTCGGCGCAAGAGGTTTTGCAGTGAGCACACCTTGATCTCTTCCCCTGCGTCGAGCTTCCTCCTCTTCTCGGTATCCGCTTCGAGCTTCGACCGCCTGATCTTCGCTTGGCTCGTTTGTCGAGATACTTCATTGTTGACCTCTTTGTTGGCAAAGAACCCAGCGGGATATTTGACGTTGTACCTGTTCGTCAGGCTCGACACGACAAGTACAAGCCAGCTGGACATACGTGTTGGGCACAAAGGCCGTCGTAGCAGCTACGGGATCATGTAGCGGCGCCTGGACCGTCAGCCGAAGTCGGGAGAACCGAGCTTGGATAGCTCACCTTGCTAGCCTTCTTGGCAGACTTCTTGGTCGCGGTCGGAACGGGTGTAGTACTCGGTCCAGCGACCGGCAACTCTGGTTCAGGACCGGGAGTCGGCGTAGGTGTGGGTGTATTCCTCAGAGGAGTATGTTGGCTATCATGGAGCGGCATTGTCGATTCTCCAGTGATGGGATGTATACCTTTTGCCGGTGAGCTCGACATGGCTGCTTTGGTCCTGCTCTGCTTGCGATATAACTATAACTTAGTCGAGTCGTCAATAGACCTTGGACTGGTTACTCGTAGGATGGACGTGTTTCAGCTGTAAATAATACAAAAGCCACGTCACACACCGACTGGCGGGCCGTCGTCTTTGATACTCTTAATCTGAAAAGTTCAACTGCGACAGAAGTCCTTCCTCCACCTCTCTTGTCCACCACCACCTTACACCTCGTACCCCTCTTCACAACAACTCTACCAAAGATGGGTCGAAAAGCAGAAAGGAAACAAGGGGCTCCTCGACCTCTTCCCGGGTCGGATGCCCATAAATCCGGTGGTAAACCCAACAAGAAACGCTCCTCCAAGAACAGCTCGACAGAGGTCAAGACGCTAAAGTCGAGCGGAATGGGCAACAAGCATGCGCAGAAGAAGATGCAGAAGGAGGTTAAGAGGAGGGTCAAGCCTGTCGATAGGGTCGATGAGGATAGTGATCTTGACGAGGCGTTGAAACCTGGGTAAGTGGGCCGAGAGATGTATGGTATAGAGGAGGAAGGCTGATGGACAGGGAATTTTCGGAAGATGAGGATGAGGAGGAGACCGTCAAAGTGAAGAGCATGACAAAAGGAAAAGGAAAGGGGAAGAAGGCTGCTTCGTACGTGTCGAGTCTTACAATGAGCAGAGTCGAGCTGACGATGCAGATCAGACGAGGATGTCGAACGAGGACCGGCAAAACAGCTCGTATTTTCTGACTCGGAGGATGAGGTGAGTAAAACGCAACCTGGCTGCTTCGAGATGCCCTGAGCTGACATATAGGGACTGAACGACAACGAACAGCTCCCTCCTGGACAACACATGTTCGATCTCGATGAAGCGCCAGAGGACGACGATTCGGATGCCGACATGGGAGATGAGTTTGACTTCGGCCTAGATGAGGACGAGGACGAGATGGACGACGAGATGGAAGAGGAAGACTCTGCTTTCGCATCTTCCGACGATGGCGAGGGTAATGAGGATGAGGACATGGAGGATGATAACGAGCTCCCACCTCATCTCAGGCTAAACCCGATCCCAACAGACGGATCGGAAGACGAGGATGGGTTGATCACGAATCTGGAGGATGATCTCGAGAATGATGGATTCAGCTTGCCGGTTGTGGAAGGTGGAGGAGAGCAAGAGGAGCACGAGCACGGAACAAGTCTGAGAGAGGTGGAGCAGCGGATGAGGTGGTTGGTGCGAGTCTGCGCAGGCAAGGACGAGAAGGTCAAGGGGATCCAGGGCAGGTGAGTTGGAGTCGAAGTCATCAAGTCAAGGCTTCTGTTCTGACCCTCAGGTCACGATCGGATCACTTGCTGCAGCTGCAACACGACATTGCTACATATTTCGGCTACAACACCTTCCTCGTTGGCAAGCTCATGAAGCTTTTCAATACCGACGAGGTGAGTTCATTTGTTCTCTCCCTCAGGTCAAGCCTCAGCTGACCTCGCAGGCCCTTGCATTCTTTGAATCCAACGAATCTCCCCGACCCGTCACTATCCGAGCCAATACCCTCCGAACGAGGCGGCGAGACCTCGCTCAAGCGCTCATGAACCGAGGCGTCCAACTCGAACCCCTTGGAAAATGGTCCAAGGTCGGACTGCAAGTTTTCGAATCGCCCGTCCCCGTCGGTGCTACACCCGAATACCTCGCTGGACACTATATGCTCCAAGCTGCTTCTTCCTTCCTCCCCGTCATTGCCCTCTCTCCTCAACCCAACGAAAGGGTACTCGACATGGCGTCTGCTCCTGGTGGAAAGACGACCTACATTTCGGCCTTGCTCCAGAACACCGGTGTGGTCTTTGCCAACGACTCGAACAAGGCGAGGACAAAATCGTTGACGGCCAACGTGCACAGGATGGGGTGCAAGAATGTGGTCGTATGCAATTACGATGCGAGAGAGTTCCCAAGGGTGATTGGCGGATTCGACAGGGTGTTGCTGGACGCGCCGTGTAGTGGAACAGGTGTCATTTCGAAGGATGCCAGTGTGAAGGTCAACAAGGTGAGTATCGATCTCAGCGCTTGGTAGCAGTAGCTGACCTTGTAGACCGAGCGAGACTTTCAACTTTTATCCCACTTGCAAAAGCAACTCATCCTCTGCGCTCTCGACTCGGTGTCGCCGACAAGCGCCACTGGAGGTTACGTCGTCTACTCAACCTGTTCAGTGACCGTCGACGAGAATGAGGCGGTCATCGACTACGCCTTGAAGAAGAGACCGCATTGCAAGCTCGTCGAGACGGGTCTGGCGTTTGGAGTGGAGGGATTCAAGAGCTTCGAGGGGAAGACTTTCCACCCTTCGGTCTCCCTGTCTAGGAGGGTGAGCAGCCGTCTACATATCCCGCTACTGAAACTGACGTGTAGTTTTATCCGCACAAGCACAACATGGACGGGTTCTTCGTAGCCAAGTTCAAGGTGGAGAAGCGAAAGAAGGGATCGGCAGCCGCCAACGAGGAAGCTGGAGAGGACTTCGCTATGGCCACTGGAGAGGAGGAGAACGGCAGCTCAGCCTTCAACGACGAGACAGACAAGTCGCTCATGGCAGGTTAGTCCATCCTTTATCCGTATTTTGCAACGAGCTGACGGTCGCAGAGAGCAAGCGAAAGCATTTGCTCAAGACGAAGGGTATCAAGATTGCGCCCAAGTCGGCTACCGCTTCGACCTCCTCGGCGCCTGCCAAGTCGGATGGACAGATGAAGATGCCAAAGGGCAAGAAGTTGACCGAGAAGAGGAGACCCAAGGCGTAGATATCGCCAAGACCATGCTTGATTCTTGCTGTACAATTTTGCTCGTCATGTCCATTTATGCATCTGCTCGTCTATCGACTTCTTTTCATCTACACGTTTATCCTTCTGCTGCCTAGACATGTTTGCTCCACCATGAATCAAACGAGTCGTCTTCTCTGGTGTCGATGCCGAAAGCTTTCAAGCTCGCCGTACTGAGCTGCGTGTTTTCCGGTCGTTCAGGCTGACCAATTTGCCTTTCTGGCTTGTTGCTATCCGGGATGACATGGTCGATAGGCAGCTTGAGGTGCTTGGCGATGATCTTGGTCATGTCGTACTTTGTCATGGCCGGCGCAGGGGAAGAGTAGTGCAAGATTGGCTCTGGGTTGGCTTCGATATCTGCCTCATTAGCTTCGTCCCCGACGACCACATCGTATCATCTCGACTTACGAGCGAGATCGTACAAGACCCGTCCGACATCCTCAACGTTGGTGGGGAATCGAACTTGGTAGTCGTCCATCTTGTACTTCTTGCCAGATTGATCCTCGACAACTGCCCATCAGCTCTACCGAATCTCTAGCGGTCCAGCCTACCATCTCTCAGGACATTGACCGCAGATTCGGCGTTGTACTCCGTTTTCCCATAAAGAATGGGCACACGAAGTACCGTAACCGGAGCACCTCTCGATCTCTCCGCCAAGACAGCCTCCTCGCCTGCCCTCTTTTGCTCTCCGTAGGCTTGAAGCGGGTCCGGCTTGTCGTGCACCTCGTATGGAGGTCTGGGTGTCAGCTGAATTATGAAAGAGACAGGGGAGGCACTCACTCTCGACCGTTGAAGACGTAGTCGGTGGAGATGTAGAAGAGGAGGAACCCCTTCATCCTCGCCAAGGAAGCAAGGTGACCGGGAACATGGGCGTTGATCTGTCTCAGTGAGCACTCCTTTACACCCTTCCGAAAAGACACACACCCTCGTTGCTTTCCCGGGATCCTGCCAATCAGCTATAACAAGTGAGACAGGGAGAATGATAGTAGCTCACCGCTTCAGCGACGTCTGGTCGTCGTTCCGCTGCGCCTTCTCTGATCAGCTCTATCTCCCCCTCGTCTCGACAAGCTCACAATGCACGACCACTGGGCTATCAGCTATCTTCCGCCCAGTCATCGACTTCGCGATAGCTCACCGTCGACCTCGTTCTTATTGAAAAAGTCGTTCACAGCGCCATCATCTAGCAGATCAAGCTTCGTATAGCTCGAATCCTTGTCCGCTCGAGTCCAAGCCAGGGCAATCACTTTGTCTCCTCCTTCTCGGAATTTCTCGACAACAGCTCGACCGAGGAGCCCACTCGCACCTGGAATATGTCATCTCGGACGTTCGAGAACTTGAAGGGCTGCGGCTCACCTGTTACTACGACTGTCTTTGGCATGTCTGGAAGGGAGAAAGGAGGGCGCGAAAGTTCGCGCATGCAACGTTTAGACTTGGTCGAGGTGAATGCGGGTTTTTGTAACGTGGATTACGAACTGAATTGTAATCGCATTACAAAAATCACTTGCTCCAGCGAGTACTTAAGGCGTATTTTCAGTATAGGGGTATCGGTGGCGGGGATTTTCAGCCGGTCTAGCCTAGCGAGAGCGTCTGACTGTCTCAGCCGCCCGATTGAGGACAGACTTGTGCCTTCACGTATGGCTGGGCAAGAAATTGCCTTCTGCCAGGGATACGACTTGACGATCCTTATCAGACCATACTAAGTGACCACTGTGGGGCTACGACTGCAAGGGCGATCATCACAGCTTCCTGGGAGACGAGACGTATGAGCACGGCTATCAGGACACTTTTTTTTACGTTATAACCGGGGTCGACGGCGCGGGATCGAATTCTCTGTCCCTTTTTAAGTTAGAGCTCCCACGGTGCAACCGACCGACTCTGAAACGCGTCGCGATAAGTGACTCTCTATGTTCACGCCTTTCGACATTGAGTCAACCTCCTGCCCAATATGGCCATCGTCAGCGTCTTTGTCTCTTCGCCCGACACACATTCGGAGCGACGAGTCGATACGTCCTTTACGGTCCAGCAGCTCAAGGTTAGTCTTGGAACCTCGTAGGCGTCAAGCCAAAAACTGATCAATAGGACAAGCTCGTTCCCATCACAGGCATCTCGCCTCAACATCAGCTCATCCGAGTCCACAAATCGACAGACAACAATGCCCTCGTAGCGTCTTTTGATGACGAGTCGAGAAGTCTGGAGAGCTACGGAGTACAAGAATGGAACATCCTCAAGGTGAGCTCGCTCGTTTTCTTGGGACTTGAAAGCTGACTGTCAGGTGGACAACACGGACCCTCATGCCCGGCCGGGAGAATACAGCGATCTCTCCGCGGTCGAGAAGTTTGAGCTCACTCCTGAAGAGTACGAGGCTCGATCAGGTCAGTCGGCATTCGGATTGTGCATGCGACCATGAGCTCATGATAGATACCGTCCTGTCTCATCTAAAGGCGAACAAATTAGGCCGATTCGCCGATACACCTACCAACCTCACTCAACCTCCCCCTCCTCCTTCGTCAGCACCGTCCAACATCGTCCCGGAAGCAAGGTGTCAAGTGAACAGTGAAGGAGGACTGGAAAGGAGAGGGACGGTGCGATATGTCGGGACCGCAAAGATAGGCAAAGGCGGAGTATGGGTAGGAGTCGAGCTGGACGAGCCGTTCGGCAAAGGCGATGGAGAGTGAGTCGAGCTGTTTCCGTTTTGACTTTTGTCATGAAGCTAATCTGCGAGGGTTGAGGGTGTTCGGTACTTCACCTCGAGAGCCAAGCACGCAGTGTTTGTGCGACCGGAGAAGGTGACAGTAGGAGATTTCCCAGAGGAAGACCTGTTGGACGATGATGATGACGAGATATGATACATCAGGAGGAGACTGATATGGGCATGAAAAGTATAATGTTGCTTCTATCATTTGGGAAGGTCCGGCGATTCTGGCGTGTCAGCTCAGAAGAGGAATGGGTAGAGAAAGCTAACCTCGCCAACAGGTTTCTACATCGCTCCTTCCTCTTCGTACTCCTCGCCAAACAGCTCCGACATCCCGTCGTCCTCCGATTCGACCTTTTTCGCCGAATTCCCCACATTCTTCCCCTTGGTTTCACCCTTGGCGTCGTCTCGAGCAGGAGAATCGAGAGGGGCGACGATGGAGTCGGGAGTCTGAGGGGAAGAAGTGGAGACGGCCGAGGCGGTATCTTCCCAAGGCATGACTCCTCTTCGTATAGCAGGTAAGATGACCTACCCGTCAGCCACGTCCCCAAAGCGTTGCTCACCTCAGTGTATATCTCTCGCAGCTCGGTCCCGCTCAACCCCTCCTCTACCTTTTCCTTCTCCTTCCCCTTGCTCCTTCCCTTTGCTTTCGCCTTGCCCTTGGAAGCGGTAGCGATCTGGAGCTTCTGGGAGAGCTCGTACCAGTCGAAAGAACGGCTAGAGTCGAGCTTGGCGAGGAGAATCTGGATCATGGCGTCTTTTGTGACATCGGAGTAAATGGGGGGTCTGGCGGCTTTGGAAAGGGGAGAAGGTGGAGAGAGGATGTTCTTGACTTTGGTGGTCGGTATCTTGGGCATCCTGCATGGTGAGCTGAATGTCTCCTCAATTTTCCGAGACGGTGCGAGCTCACTTGTAGGGAGCAGAGAACTCAAATAGGAGCGGGTCAGCGATCAGTGAGAGTATGAACGGAACGAGGAGAAAAGATAGGGAACGGGATGACGAGACTGGGTTGCCGCTCGGGCACCTCAACCATCAAAGCCATCAAATCTGATCGACCTCCATCGACAATATCCTTTCGCCATCATACCTTCCCTCTATCATATAATCTACCCTCCCTACCTTGCTTCTTTCTCTTCGCCAATCGTCTTGAAAGCACCGGGCTTCGAGGTACGAACAATGGATACCGCCTCATCCCTACCTGCAAGAGGGGTCGTCGACAAGAAGGCCATCATCGCGCTCGTCCTGGACGTGAGCGATTCGTCCCCCACACCATCTCAGCCGCTACCTCGTCCTCCTACCTTCCGGACCTTCTAGTGGTGTACCGCGCTGATACATGTAGCAACTGCAACCGGACTTGAAGGTCATAGCATCCAACATGCCGGACAAGACTGAAACTCGTATGTTTCCTACTACTGCATCCATCTTTGATGCATACTGACTAGCTGCAGAAGTGTTTGAGGTATGGCGAAAGTGCATCCACCCAGCATTGATATCCGGTCAACCCTGGTCTGAACTTCGCTGGACGGGGTACAAATGGACCAAAGAGGAGCGGATCGTGCTCGTCAGCTTTGTCATATTTGTGAGTGTGTCGTCCCTTCTCTCAGGCGAATCGATCTAGCTAGCTGATGACTGCAGAGCGTCAAGATTGACTGGGACAAGGAGCAGTCATTTCTCCCTTCCTACACGAAGAGACGCAGGTCAGCCCGATGTGCTGAAGAAGGACTGACGACATAGAGCTCTCCGATGCTTGGCGACGAAGCATCCTGCCAAAGCTCAAGCGAGGAGATGTTGTCTATTGGAGCAAGACAATCGGTCACACTGGCGTTGTCTCGTCGGAGTAAGGTTTAGGGGATGTATGCGTTGCTTGTGTACTCGTATCTGGACAAAGGCAAAGGTCGTCGATCAATTCATCTCGCATGCGGGACAGCTCACGATACATCACATCTTCGCCTTTCAACTCCCACTCACAATTCGACCAGCGTTTGTACCATCCGTCATTTGCAACGACCTCGTCCTGACGATAAAGTATGCCTCGTATCGCTGCGAGCAATGCTTCGACCCGACTTTTGCCGTACACTGTTACCAAACCGACTCCCGACCTCGCCCAAACGAGTAAAGCCAAGTCTGAGTGCGACGTCAAGCCAAAGCCGACTCAGTATACGTACAACAAGATACTCTATCTTACCCTCGTTCTCAAGGTAAGCCTTCTCAGACCTCTCATCCGGTGCCATGTCTCGCGCAAGGAGTTGTGAGAGTGTAGTAACAAGGCTGACGAGATAGGATGTCTCGCCAGACTGGGAGGCGATCGCATCAGCCATGAACTCAAAGACCAAGACCAGTAAGCTATACTCCTCCCTTGGCAGAGAGCTAAGAAGCAGAGACGTACGATACATGGCGACAGATCCTCCTTCCCGCTCTGACTACTGGTCGACCCTGGTCCGCCTCGTCTGGGTCAGCTTGGTCCTCGGCGGAGAAAATCAAGCTCGTCATGATGGTTATCGAGGTGTGTTATCTTCTCGCTTGCCGAGACGGCGGGACAGCTAACGCTTAGGGCACCAAGATCAAGTGGGAGGTGCTTAGGGAGGCGTTTCCAGGTCGAAGCAAGTCTCGTATGTCGCCTCTATTTTCCTCATCTGCCCCTTATCCCGTACTGATTAGCCAGAGCTGTATGATGTCTGGCGACAGAGCATCTTGCCTCGACTGAAGAAGGGAGAGCCTATCGTCTGATTTGTCGACGCCAGTGGGGTAAGATGCTTGTTTTCTCCTCGATCTCATGGTAGATACAACCCCATGCATCCTATACACTACAACGCCTTGCGCAACCATCCTAGGTGTACCAGATGTCCCCTCACCTGTCGTAGATATACCGCATACGACACTCCACCCATTGTCACCGCCGCAAAGCTGACCACCGCGGTCCATTTGAAATGCCTCGGCGAAGCCGCCATGAGCGTCACCACGTATTTCATCAGATCGAACAGGTTTTGCAACGAGATCTGAAGTGCGGTCAATCGGTTCCTGCGAGGATGGTCATCTAGCGCCAGTTGTAGCTCTTTGAGCTGGACCAGGTCGAACGACCAGAGACCGATACGAGATAGAGCGATACCGCCAAACAAAACGATCGAGTTCCAGGTCGGGCCTTTCTCGCCGTATTGCCCGGTACCGACGAAGAAGGAGACGAGGACGGGTAAAAGGCAGCCTATCTCGAACCTGGTATGGTCAGCTTTGGACGACTTGCAGGGACGCACCAGATAGACCAGGCGCCGGCTCTCTCCAGACCGATATGTTTCTCCAGCGTCGGCATGACCACGGTTCCCAGCAGACCAGTCACGACGCACAAGCCCTGCACGTCAGCTACCACTTTGAAGATGAACTCACCCGCATCGCAGCGATAAAGGCATCGTCCCATCCTCGGACAGCTTTTATATAGGCGATAAAGGTGCCGTCGTACGAGAGAGTGGTGAGGTAGATGGTAGCGATGGCAAAAGAACCTAGACAGTCAGCACACTTGAAGCCGTTGATGACTATCCATCGTGAGACTCACTCGCAAAGATCGGTAGGCCGATGAACTCTGCCCAATCCGCCATCTCCCGCCTCAGCCAGGTCTTGTAGCCGGTATCTCCCACCCTAACCCCCTCCATCTCCCCAACCTCTTCCTCTGGTCCACCCTTCAGTTCCGTATCGCGCAGCATGGGGAACCGGTTGAATACCACCTCGATCCACCAAAACTCTGCAACAAAGCTTGCCAGAGCCAATAAGAGCAAGATCGTCGTAGCCCTGGAATATCCCAGAAACGTCGTCAGAAGCGAGACAAATAGCTACTCGTCAGCACTCTCCGCCGTCTCGTATACCACTCACAGGCGCTACGAGCTTGCTGAACAAGTCTATCCTCCTCATGTACGTGTTCAACATTGTCAAATGCCTCGACTGTCCTTGCGCGATCGCCGTCACCCAGTCCCTCTCCACAGCCACCGTCAAACCCGTATTCGCCAGATTCGTCACACTTGTGAAAGCCACCGTAGCGATGATAATTGTCCATACTGCCAACACCTCATTCCACTTCGCATCACCGTGAAACGCAGCTTGAGCGATAGGTCGAAGAGGACCGAAAAGGATGAGGAACAAGCCAAAATTGCAGCTGTTCAAGACCTTTTCGGCAGTGATGGCGAGTCGGACGAAGCGAAGCCGAGGGATAGAGTCGACAAGCCCGCCGATGTAGCCAGAGAAGAGGAGACCGGTGCATTTGGAGAAGAGACCCACGAGGGATGCGGGTACAAGGGTATCGCGGTAGACCTCGATGACTGTTCGTCAGAGCGGTGTACAAGAGCATCGAGACTTACGAAAGAGAAACGCAGCGAATTCGAATACGCCAGTGTTGAAGGTGCTGCATGTCAGCTTTCCGGAAGACACACATCCTAGATCGTCATGCTCACTTCGATAGGTGTTGCAACAACAAGCAAGCCAAAGCCCAACGATCAATCTCCTCTTCTTCTCTCAAACCACTTGATGATCCTTCATGGCCCTCATGACCAGCACGTCCGTCGATCGACGTCGGTTCAAGTGCGCTTGTGGCATCGAGAAGAGGAATGCTATCCAGCTCCGCATCGCTCGCACCATGCCGTAGGGGTTGTCCGCCTTTGACGGGCATGTTGAAATGGGTCTCTTGGCTCCTCCTCGTCGCTTCGATAGAATATGTGCGATTATGCGAATGACTGACTCTCACATACAGGGTGTTCTACATGTCGAGCAGGGGTCAAGCTGGATACTACGATGTCATAGAGTGATGGGTCGAAGAGGATTGCCGGACAGCGGGGTACCCGCAAGGTCGCGTCGAGCGAATGCCTCCCCACCTTCTCTGCAACTCTCATCGTCATCATACTTCTCACCTTTGTAGCAATACCCCTACCATGTACGCCGCTGCTGATCCCCTTTGTCCTGCTTATCGCACCCGCCTCTTGGTGACTGTTCAAACGCACAAGGTAGAGTCCGCTCGATCGATTGATAGGCGATCCTTTCGGAAGACAAGTCTTTGCGCTGCAACGCTGCAATGCCCTCTGCCCGCCCCCAGCGCTGACTCATATAAAGCGACCTCTCCTTGGGCAGACTCTCATTCCCACTGCATCATTCACCAACCACACATATTGATACTCTCCAGGTCAAAGCACATACTATCCATGTTTTCCACCAACAACACGCCGAAAGAACTGGCGGATATTCACCTCATCAAACCATTCCTCAAGGGAGCGTTCGAGGAATGGACGGCGACACAGGACTTCAAGAACATCCATCCTAATATACAAAGTGCTCTGATCTCAATACAAAGTTCGACTCGACACAGCGTCGCCAAGTCCTTCGTCAGAAGCATACGGGCTAAAGAGGCTTCCGTCTCGTCAGTCCAGCGGGATGCATCCCTGTTCACAAGAGTGCCGGATGACGACAAAGATTTCTTCGTTTTCAAGTCTACATTGACCGCTTCTCAAGATGGAGAGCGAGTAGCTTCCTATACATGGCTGCTCAAGGTGAAGCGACCTGATGGCATGGAGGTGTTCACCGCCAACGCTATCAGTGACGCCGACACGTCATACATCGCTTCAGGTCATACTGCACAATCGGAAGCGACAGAATTCGACTCCAAGGTGGACACCCTGGCAAAGTCGCTCGTCGAGGAACATTGTGTTCCCAACGCCATCGTCGACGACTGGAGCAGTCAGCTCAAGAGTCGAAGAGACGAGATCTTGAGCCAGGTAGATCTTCGGAAGTTGGCGAGCAGCATGGGTGGTCATGTCGATTCAGTCGTTATGTTGGGTATCACCAATTCGGAGTACAAGATCGCCGCCGCGGACAGTATCCTTCAAATGGACTTCCAAGGCAGAGTGGTCCACGGAGCAGAGTCTCGAGACTCTGAGCCATTCCACATCAAGGTGGTGTCAAAGCTGAGTACATCAGGGTAGGAGGAGTGATCTCACTGGGTACACTGCGAGGGTGCGTGTACGGTGGTAGCCTGGATCGAAGATAGGGGAGATATTTCGACATGCATATTGGTATGGGTGGGAAGAGGATTCGGAGGTTCGGTGATTCGACCAGTCGACAGGGGTGACCGACCGGGTCGAGCGTTTTGTGTGAGAGGAAGATCGACGAGTCGTGCCGTCCTATTGTTGCTTGAACCCTGCCGACTTTTGCATCTTCCTCATGGCCCGCTTCTTCTCCAGCTCGTCCAATCGCTTGATCTCCTTCTCGCTCATGGTAGCCCTCTGCTCCTTCTTCTTGGCCAATCGCTTCTCCTCGGCAGTCATCTCGGCCGGAAGGTCTTCTGCGACCTCCTTGGCGTATGCGGTACCGAGTTCCGAGTCGACAGTCTTTCGGGTGGCTTGGAGCTTTCGGGACACCTGTTTCATCAGCAAGAGCACACGAGCTTTGCTTTTGAGGTATGACTTACCTCTGCCTTGATGACGTTTGGCTTGGAGATGACATCGGCGAGGTTCAGGGCGACTTGGAGCCAAGCTTTGACAGCTTGGACCTGGGCGGAGCTCGTGGGTCGGTGGACAGAGAGGATGATCTCTCGAGATCGGAGCTTGTTGGGAACGGCACCCTTGGCAGGTCGTCGAGACGGCTGATCGGAGATCTGTCATCAGGCGGTGTACCCAACGTGTGTAGACCTAGGGACGACTTACCAAGATGTACTTGAGCACGTCAGCTGCCGTCTTGTCCTTGAGCAGCTCGACGAGTCCGACATTGGGAGTCTTGAGCACAACATCGTTGACATCCGAGTGCTCGGTGAAGAGAGAGTGGGTAAACGGTACCGCGACATTCTCCTGCAACTTGGGGAAAGTCTACCATCAGCACAAAGTTGTCACGTCTGTTTGCTTCGACACTACTCACAAGATCCCATCGTTGCGCCTTGACAGCTCGGAGGTTCGACTTGTTGATCAAGCTCCATACTCCGACTCCCTCGCCTTGCAATCCGGCTTCCCCTCGACCCAAAGTCAAGCCAAAGACGAGCCCCTCGGACGAGTCGGTTGTCGGCTCTATGATACCCTTGACAAAGTCGATGGCTAGCCCAGCGATATCGTGGATAGGTCGGAGCTTGAGCGTAGAGTGCAGACTGAGGACGTTTCGTCGACCGGAAGAGTACTTGAGGTGTTGGGCCGGGCCGGAAGAGACAAGCGGTCGCGTTGCTGCAAAGTTGGCTTTCAACAGATCAGCAAGCTGGTCATACCTGTCTCCGTCAGCAGCACCAGATGTAGCTTCAGAGGGCCGACTTACGTGGCATTGGCTCGAGACAGGTTGAAGCTGCGTCCGACAAAGTACCATGCGAGGTAGGCTGCCACGACGACGAAAATGGTCGCTTCCAACTTGAACTCGGCCGGTCGAAAGGTAAAGAGCTTCCAGCGGTACTCGAGACCATCGTAGTTCTCGGTAGGAGGTTTTGGCGAAAGCGCATTGAGGGCCGAGAGGCCTTGAAGGATTGCCGACATGGTAGATGAGAGAAAGAAGGATGAAAGGTGTCAATGTTGAGATGGTAGATGGATGATAGAAGCGTCTCGTTGTATTCTCCTCCCGGGTAAATGGACCCTGAATAATAATCCAAGGACCGCTCTAGGAAGGTGGCGCAGCCAGCAGATCTCCTCGACAGCTTGCGGATGAGCGAGCGATACATGGCATGCATAGCACGGCTGGGAGGTACTTCTCTAGGCTACTCTTTGCTTATTGTTGTGATGAGCTTATATACAGAATACGGTAAATCCAGAGGTAAAGACGACGGATTCGTCTAATCCACCTTTTCCTTGCCTTCGGCCTTTTCCAGCGACTTCATCAATCCATCCACCGTCCCCGCTTCCATCATCTCCCTCGCCATTTCGGCCTTTTCCTCCATGGACGCCCTGCTCCTCCTATCGCTCTGACCGCCGATGAGGGAGCTCTTCCTCGAAGACGCAGAGACGGGTGTTTGGTCCGGCATAGCAGAAGGCGAGGCGGAGATTGGCGGAGGGGTGTGGATCAAGCCGACCTTGCTGGAACTATCGTCGACGCCAATCTCTCCTGCTAGCTTGTCCAAGTCGCCTTCTGACATTTCTCGCATGAGTTTCTCGAGCTCTGCCTCGCCTATCGTCCCGGATTGATTGGCGGATGAGGCGAGTGCGACATCTTGGTCTTGTTTAAGGAATGTTGGTAGGGTGCCTGTTTCTACCGCTTCCTCGAAATCGTCCATCGTCTAGGTTTGTCAGCACAATGCAGAGCTCTAGGCGGAAGCATACTTACACCCACCCATTCTCCTCCGACGAGATACCCGGGCAGGCCGACGACCATTCCAGGTGGCTTGGACCTCTGCCAACGCGTCTTGGCCTGTTCATCGATGACCAAATCAAAGGCCTAGTGTATCAGCTCACGAGGTAGCAGGTCTGTGTGTAAAAGGACTCACCTCGTATGGTATCTCCAACCCCTTCAGTGACCTGCCCGAATCAGCTCCACCACAAAGTCGGCTGTTGCCCGACGCACCTGTGCAATAGGTCTATATGTTTCCGAACCTTCGGCTGAGATGTAAGAGATGTGACCTGCCCGTTAGCTACAGATGCAATCACAGATTGGAAACCCTTACATAGATGGTAACAGGGGGAGGCGCCATGACACGAGGAAGCGGAGAAACAACCCTTCAAAATACAAGCTGTTTAAGGACAATAGTTGATCGTTCAAGAATCGACGTCGGCGGATGGCGTAAAATCAATGTGTGGAGGATGGCGTGAAGGGAGACGTGACAGTGGTCGTTAAGTCGGTGTTATGATGATTCTGGACGATGTATAGGATGTGTAGGTCGAGAAGATTGATGTTGTGGGTGGAAACCTATCGAAAGGGTTGAAGCCGAAAGATGGGAGTTCCGTGGGGCACCGGCTGTCACCGCTCATCAGAGATTTCTTTGACGGCCAGCACGTCTCTCACCCCTGCAGATGGAACGACAGTCGACGAGTAAGCTGAGTACGAGTATAGAAAAGCTGTTCGTGCATTGTGCAACTATGCATACATTGTCAAGTCGTCCCTCCTCGATATCTGCTACGCAATTCTTTCAAACCGGACCTTCTGCCTTGTTCCTGTTCTATCTCTGGATTTGGTCGCATTGCATGTCGGTCCTGTGAGGCTCGGCAGGAAGAGCGCAGTAGAAGCCTGCGATATGTCAGCATAACCTCAAGAAGTAACCAGATCTTGGTGCTCACCTAGCGTCTGCATGCTCTTGAACAAGGCCTTACTGTGCATCGACAGCTGGTCGTCAGCGATGATTCATGGTTCATAACCGGGAAATGGTATAGGCTCATGGCATCTCAACTCACCATGATACAGCTTCGGCCTCCTTGAGGCGTTATTCTGCAGAGCTCCGCGTCGGGCGACTCTCGATTCGCCCTTGAATCGAACGTATACCTCGCCGCCGGTGCTTCCTGACAAAGTCAGCACGGATGACTGCATCTATAGCTCGAGGAGGGCTCTCGATCTGAAACGAAAGCAAGAACGCAGAAGAGAGAGAAGGAAGTGGGAGGCTTACCCTGACGAAATCGATGACTCGATTGTGCTGATCGGGAGGAGGAGCATTGACGCTGGCGTCTGACCTAGGAGCCGGAATGTCGTTTACCCCTTGAGCATTGTTGGATAATCCGGAGCTGCTGGAGCTGTGAAGGTTGTCGAACACGCCCATGCTGATGTCGATTGTGGTAGCGAGTAGATGTAAGTTAGTGCGTCGAGATCGCTCAAGATGCAAGCTTGAAGTCGGTTAGGCCATGACGAAGAGGGGATGGATGGGGGTGCGACCGTGGGAGAGTCAAGAGATGTTGTATATGATTCCCGCTGGTGTTGACGAATGCTTCGGCCATCTCAACCCATTGTTCACCTTACCGCCTACACCTTGTCATATATACCCCTTCATAACCCTTTTTGGACTTTCTTTTGTGGTCGTATATAGAGGGACAACGGCTATCGTAGCGACAAGGTCCTCACCGACCGACCGCATTCGACATTCCCTTCGCAGCCTTCTTTTTCGATTAGACTAGACTCCTTCTTGACCGAACACCTTTTCGACGCCTGCCGCACTCTGATATCGCTCAATCCACCATGTCCTTCCTCAAAAAATCCGCATCCTTCACTCGAAGAAAGAGCAAAGAAGTATCCGAGTCGCCCAAGCCTTCTTCGACCACCCGATCCGACCGACCCCCCAAAGCTGGAGCGATCAGTGAGGCTTTGGAGCAGGAGGGTGGGAGGAAGCGAAAGCAATCTCTTGGGTGAGTCGTGCAGCTGCCTCTTGGTATAATCGCTAACATTTGATAGGGCAAAGAGCAAAAAGAGGCTGTCGTCTTTGTTCTCCTCGTCCTCCCTTTCATCGTACACCTCGGAAAAGGACTCTTCTGCTTCGCCTTCTACGTCTGTTCGACCTTCCCCCCTCAACCCTTCTGCTCCTGGATCCGGAGCGTCGACACCAACAGCCGCCGTCGGGTCGGTATCGGCTGGGATCGCTGTGAATGGCGCAAGACGGCCTCCTGCCTCGAACGGAGTCGACGGTGCTACAAATGGGATCGAGACTCTCAACATCGCTACCGCTCCTCTCACCCAGTCTCCCGATTCTTCGCCTACCTCCACTACCATTCCCGGCCCACCTCTCGGCACCACCTCTACCCACTCTACACCTGCGACGACGAGGAAAAGGACCCCTAGCTTGTACTCGGAGTGGGACCTAAAGGATGCTGCGGAGGAATCGTCAGATGAAGAGGACGACGAGGCGTACATGACTCCTGAAGAAGGTCTGAGCGAGGTGGAAGAGGAGGACGAAGAGGTGGTTGATAACCCTTACCTCGACAAGACGAATGTCGCAAAGGGGTCGGAAGCTCAGACGGGAGATGTGATGGGTACCGGCCCCTCCACCATCCATCGGTCGAAACCCTCTGCTGGAGAGACGAAGGTGAGAAAGAGGGCACCGACAAAGGCGTTGGCGACGGACTTTGATCAGAGCAAAGGATTGGGGCAGGATATCGATGATTGTCGGGAGATTTTGACGCTGTTCTTGAGGAGCAAGATGAAGGAGGCAGAGGACATGTGTTTCGACAAGGATCCAGATGGAAACCACTTGTACCTCCTATCTGCACATGGAATCATCAACGGTCTCAAGGTGAGCTTTCTTCTTCTTGTAGTGGAGTAAGAGCTGACGGGGTAGGGTATGATGACTTTCGACTCGAATGATTTGCAAACCGCCTTGGAGATCTGCAAAGCGACATCGGTTACCGCTTCAGCATTACGAAAGCCCTCCGACTCGATCGTATCTCGTCTAGGCGGATTGGTCAGATCTGGAGCTGGAGTACAGCGAGTCAAGGCGATGTCACCGCTGGAACGGCATGCCGAGTTGACGTATGCCGAGACGGCGTTGATGAAGGCCATGCTGGCGATTGTCGCTGGAGGAGATTGGCTTGGTTTGGTCAGAGAAGCGTAAGCCGGATTAGCGTCGACCCGAGTTCTAGCTGACGTTGGCAGACTCAACATGAGGACGGCCCATGGTATATATCGAACACTGCAGCAATACCTAGCCGAAGCCGACAAGGATGGGTTTGACGATGATATAGATATGGACTTCCGCTCGGTGAGTCGAATAAGACATCCGAGTTGGTATTGAGCTCACCATCAGGGCGTCCTACTGGGAACCGGTACCAGCTCTCTCATGCTCAGTCTACTGCCCGGCAAGGTCCTCAAGATTGCCGAGGTGTTTGGCTACGCAGGCGACCGGACAATCGCCCTCAGCACCTTGATGGCTGCTGGCGGATGGAAGCACAATGTCGACAAGCCAGAGTTCGACGAGAACAATGAAGGTCTGCGTCGACCTGTCTGTGACATGATTCTTTTGGCTTTCCACTTGGTCATCTCGGTTTTGATGTGAGTGGATTCTCTCCGATCGTGACCGGCGCTGATCATTTAGGCCTGTGGATGGGGTCGATATACCCCTGGCCAGGAACATCCTGGCGTATAATATGGATAGGTGAGTCATCCATCATCCATGCGATATAGGTGTCAGCTGACGGTGTAGGTATCCGGACGGTATCTTCTTCTTGTACTTCCAAGCAAGACTGCACACCACCCAATGCGAGCCTGAACTTGCCAACAGTGAGTCGAGTGTCGCTACGTGAGGGAGAGAGCTCATGGCAGAAACATTGCAACGCGCTTTGGACCTGCATCTCGAATACGTCCAGCTTCAGCATATGTGTCTGGTGAGTCGACGTTCTCCGCACCCTTCGACCAGGCGGAGTCAGATCCCATGCTGACAATATAGTGGGACTATGCTCTGAACCACTTTCAGCTCGCCAACTACAAAGGTGCTCTCGACTGCTTTAGCATCCTCAAGGACGAGTCAAACTGGTCTCGAGCTGTATACTCCTAGTAAGGATTGTTCCCTTCTTATTAGGTACGGGCTAACCAGTAGCTCGGCTGCGGCATGTCTCCTCGAGCTGGCGGGTGAGAACAAGGGAGAACGCAGTGTGGAAGAGGCGGACAAATTGATGAAGGCTTTGCCCAAATTGACCAAGAAGATTGCCGGGAAATCCCTTCCTATCGAGGTAAGTCGTCCGAAGAATGTGGTGAGACTATGCTGACAAAAAAGAAACTGTGCAACAGGAAAGCTAGAAAGTTCGAGTCGCAAGGCCATCGTCTCTTCTTGCCCGCTACCGAGCTTGCCTACGTCTTTGGCGCTCTAGGGTATTGCCCAAGGGACAAGCTGCTGGAGATTCACAAGCCAAGGATAGATGCGGCACTGAGGCAGCTGGAGGGCGTGACACCGGAAGAGTATGGAGAAGGACAGCATTACTGGGATGGCAAGTCCTGTGTATCTCGCTGGGGGGTATCGGCTGATGGGCAGATTATTGCTTGGGACACTTTTTGCGAGCATATGTCCAATTTGTCGCTCGATACCAGGTGAGCTCGGCTGGCTTCAAGCCCTTGGCCTATGGTATGGAGCTCATGGGTAGCCTTCATCTGCTGCTGAGAGCGCGACAAAACCGTTCGAAGGTCAGCCAAGCGACGACGAGGTGGACCAAGGGGCAGAGGCAGACTTCGAGGCTGTCATACGCCATGGACCGGACGTCGAGGTCGGTCCACGTTTCATCATGCGCCCTGAGCGCCTTGACAGAGCTGACTGGTAGCTTGACCATTATATACTGTATCACTGTCACTACGAGCTGGGACGATTATATGCCAGAAGAGGAGACAAGGCAAAGGCGAGGGTCAACTTTGACGTCGTTATGGCTGGTGAGTTTCCGCCTATCCAGACTCATTTGAGAATGGAGGCTGACGTTCCTTTAGGAAAATTACCATATCACAATCAACACGAGAAGAAGTCGCAAGGAAAATACTCGCTCGAGGGGGCTCTGTTGCTCAAGACGCATGCGGCGTTGCAAGCGTTGGACAGGGCGGGTGCGGTATAATCGGGAAGAACCAGGCGGCCAGGGTATCCCCGGATAGCTATAACTAAGTTTGAGATTTGCCCAATGAATCCGTGATTATGCATGCGGTATTGAATCACCTTACGTTTGGATGCTTGGTCTTCGCGAGGGTGCGCAAGGGCGACATGCATCGCCTTCTCAGATTGGGTCGCACAAAGAGCCGAGGTCCGACGAATTCCAGCCAACTTTTTGGGCTGTTTCCAAACGTCCACCTTTACCTTTTCGTTTCATCACTAGTACTAAGTTACTCGACTGCACCTCTTTCCTCTTATCATCCCACTCAAGATGTCAGACATGCTCGCCCCGTCCTCGACAAACTTTTCCGGCTCGACTCGACTCGAATTGGACTACCTCCCCAACCGCGACGTATATCTAAGGCGCGATGGGTCGACTCGACGTCCCTATCCTGTTCTTCAACCCACCACTTCCAACCTTCCCCTATAGCGACTTGACTACCGGTTGATCCTCCCTTGCTCGCTCGTGGTCTTGACACAGTAATCACTACAGCTCTCACCGCTCTACTTCGACCCAACTCGTCATAGTCCTCTCAGTCTAGGCGTGCTCCCCCCGCTCGAAACATGTCGTTCTTCCTCCCCGAGCCTGCCCTTGAGCAGGG
>JALPCD010000078.1:0-27006 GCA_026538415.1 Cryptococcus sp. GC_Crypt_1 | reverse complement strand
AAGAAAGCTCGCGTGAGTCGAAGCTGCCGCTCAAGAATTTCAGCTGACGAGTTAGTGGTTTTACGCTTTCACCCTTCCTGCTCAATCGCCTTCGGCACCCTTGCCAATCAGACCGGTCAATGCGACGCCAAATCCGTTCAACATGCAAGCAGGGTCCTCGCATCAGGCAGAGTCGAGCGTGAAGAAGAGACAAGCTGGAGATGGAGTTGAGGAGAACGGTCAGGAGGGGGCATCTGGAAAGCGAGCAAAGACCGGTGAGTGAAACCTCCATCAATGCCACAATCATGTTGATGGTTAGAGCGAGGTCCACCTCCGGAAGGATACGTTTGCAAGGCTTGTGATACTCCAGGTGTAAGCTAGTAGATCCCTTTCGATGTGTCGCGAAGCTAACGATCAGCACTGGATAAGGGACTGCCCGAACAAGCCCGAGCGAGATCCCTCCAAGCCTCCTTCTGGGTACAAGTGTAACATTTGCCATGCGGTGAGTCGGCATGGTCATGGTGGGTGGGGGTTGACCGTGCTGATGCGCAGTCCGACCACTTTATCCGAGAATGCCCAGAACGGAACGAGCTACGAACGTCAAAACAGCCACCGTCGGGATATACCTGCCGGGCGTGTGGGCAGCAGGACACGCACTTCCTTCGAGACTGTCCTTCGACGGCTGACAAGTCTCATGGGAGGCCGAGGAAGAAGCAAACGGACATGAAGCCTGATGAATGTGAGCTCTGGAAATCTCACTGTCCATGGGGGAGCTGATGAATAGGCTGGTTCTGCCTGAGTAATCCAAAGGTGACCAAGCATCTCATCACGGCAATTGGGCAGGAGACCTATGTTACTCTGCCCAAAGGACAGTTGATACCAACGAGGCCCGCCCATATCGCTCAAGGCGGATCGAAGCCTTTAGTACCAGGTGGCGGACATGTCTTGGTACGTCATGCAGATCCTGATAAGAACACGAGCTGACCTTCTAGATCATCCCCATCGCTCATCATCCTACACTGCTTTCCATCCCCGCCGACGACGCCGTCAACATCATCGCTGAGATCGAATCATACAAAACCGCTCTTCGATCATGCTACGAGTCCTATGGTGCGGTACCAGTGGTCTGGGAGGTCGGACGTCTTTCTGGTCGAGGTGGTCATGCGCATGTGCAGATTGTGCCTATACCCAAGGAGCTTGCTGGAAAAGTCGCATCGAGCTTCAAGGCGGCTGGGGAGCATCAAGGTCTGGACTGGGAGGCCAACCCGGAAGAGGCGTTGGCTACGGTGGGTAGCTCGGGCAACTACTTCAAGGTGGAATGTCCAGATGGGACAAAGTTGGTTCACTTGCTCAAGGGGAACTTTGACTTGCAGTTTGGCCGGTGAGTGGATAGCTTATAATCGAGGTGGAGACAGCTGTACTGATGAGTAGAATGGTGTTGGGTAGTCTATTGGGGTACCAACATCGTATCGACTGGAAAGATTGTGGTCAGGGTGAAGGCGAGGAGAAGGAGGATGCGCAAAACTTCAAGAAGGCTTTCGCTCCATTCCAGAAGTAAGGGAAGCGGTCCACCTCGGTCGGGTAGAGGGATCCATCTGCATAATAGTCATCATCATGTTTTATCATGCATCCCATTATAACGCACAGGTACGAATTGATGAGCTACCCAGGGAGTAGGCAGAATAGTGACATGGTGCATTCTCAGCGTATTCGAAGCACGCCCAAGGGTCGGATGTCGGGAGGAAAACAAGCAGCTCAGCTGAAAAGTCGAGATCAACATTTCCAGCGCGACTGACATTTGACCTGCACCTTTCAGTTTCGCAGACCTCTCCCCCCCTCTCTCTCTTCCATCACTCCTCTCCTCTCAGCACGTCCTGACATGTCGTGTACGTCCTCCACGTGACACTCATTCAGCTACTGGAGAAATCAGTGTCCACGCAACGAGCATAGCTTATAGACTAGATGCCCCACCTACTCCGCTCGGAGGAGGTTTCCTCCCATACTTCCTCTTAATTGGCGTTGCCTCGGGGACGTATAATGCCATAGCGACCAACTTTATCGATTGGCAAATCAAAGAGGTGTACGGTCGGGCTTCTGGACAAGGTGGACTTTACACTTTACCTGCCTCCGATTCCTCGATGAATGTCTCCTCAGGGTGTACGCTGATACCTTATAGTCTCTCCGTTAACAGCGAGAATTTTTGGTGTCTATACTGCTGCGGTCTCCCTCATGAGAGCGTACGCTGCGTACAACATAACCAACCGACCGTGAGCAACCATTACAGTCCGCACCAAATTATCCGTGTTCTCTTTCGATTCCCTTCCCCACTGTTTCTTCTCCAGCGATATGCAAGGCTAATTCGATCATCCAGACTATACGACTTGGCTTTGGCGGCACATATCCTTGCCTTCGTGCATTTTTCGCTGGAAGGTTTTGTGTACCGGACGGCTCGATTAGGACGAGCGACACTGAGCCCAATTATCATCTCGAGTGAGTCGGACCGTCCCTTTTGCCAGCTGGGGAGAGGCTGATGCCTAGCCACCGGTATTCTTTGGATGTACATGCAGCGCGATTATTATACTGGTGCTTAGACAGAGCAGACAGGTTGGGCCGGGCATTGGCAAACCAAAAAAAAAAAGCCAGAGCATGGCCATGAGGAACATGCTTTCCATTTAGATGCATTACGGGTACCTATCCACATTTTCACATTGTCCACTCATCCGCTTCGTCTTCAGTCCTATATAGATATTCCCACAAATGCCATGCTCGATCTCCCATGTCGTGACTTTGCCAGACTAGCCGGCCTTTCTAAAGCGTCTAGCGATCTAGAGACAGGTGTAACCACCGTCGACGGTCATCTCAGCACCTGTTGCTATCAGCGCCGACTCGGACGTGGCTGCGTGACCAACTCACCGGTGATATACTTGCTTGCGTCCGAAGCGAGCAGGACGATAGCTCCCTTCAAGTCGGACGGGTCGGCCAATCGACCCATCGGAATCCGGTGCAACCACTCGTCCCGCAAGACCGGGTTGTTGTCGAGGATGACCTTGGTCAAGTTGGTCAAGGTGTATCCGGGTCTACCATTAGCGCTGTCTCTGTATTCACAACAAGAAGACTTACGAGAGACAGTTGACTCGAATATTCTGGGTAGCCCACTCCACTGCGAGAGACCTGGCCATATGCCTAACAGCGGCCTCTGATATGTTAGCTCGAACATCGGAAAGGATGCAGACGGCTTACTGGAAAAGTTGTAAGGCGTTTGAGGTTGAGGAACGTTGACGACAGCTCCAGACATCGATCCGACCAAAATGATTGATCCGCCCTCAGGCATCCTCTTCGACGCCTCGAGGGCACAGTACCAAGAACCCATGACGTTGACATCCAGCAGCTTCTTGACCTTCTCCGAGGGGTACTCGTGGGCGACAAAGTTCTCGACGATACCTGCGGCAGAGACCATGCACTACAGAGTTAGCTACGGTGAAAGGGAGAGGCTGGGACGGTGTGGGTTGGACTGACATCGATCTTTCCGCCAAATTCAGACTCGATCTTGTTGAAGGTCTCTTTGACAGATGCCTCGTTGGAAACGTCACACCCGTAACCCACAGCATGGATCTCCCCCTCCTCTGCCTCTCCGTGCTTGACTGACCATGAGCGAAGATAGCGAAAGGTTGAAGGGTTGATGTAGCTCACCAAACCAATCAGCCAGGTCCTTCGCAGCCGCCTCGGCATCCGCCTTGTTCAAGTCGACGATAGCGATAGAGCTAGCTCCACTGCCTGTCAGCGCTCCTAACGAATGAGTGGGATGCAACGCAGAACTCACGACTCGACGAACGTTCGGGCCATCATGTTGCCCAGTCCTCGGGCAGCCCCGGTCACTACGCAGACCTTTCCGTCCATAGACAACGAAGCGAGAGTTCTCTTGTTGTGCTTTCCGTGGCCTGCACCGACAACGTCGTGTCCAGGATCGTCATCCTTCCATTTCTGCCCATTAGCCCAGCGCTCCAATTGGCGGATCAGGAGGTGCGTTGTCAAGGGTTGACAAAGGGTTGAATGAAGGCGACATACCTTGGGCTCTTCGAATGTGATGCTCTCGTCCATACTGGCGAGCTTGGGCTCGACCTGCTCTCGGTGCTTCTCGTAGGCCTTTCGAGTCTTCTCCTCATCCTCGGCGGAGAGGACGACACTGGAAGGCTTGGTGAACGCTCGGGCAGCGAGTTGAGTGATGGGAAGGGGAAGTGTGGAGCGGGTCGAGGTGGTTCGAAGGGTTCGGGTGAAAGCTGTTCGAAGAGACATGCTGGGCGACTGTATTTGGAATATGTATCTAGGTATACGTGCGAGATCAATGATAAATGAATGAGAAGATTTTTCTGTATCCCTTTGGTCGACTATGCAAGTGATGGGTGGAGCAACCAAAAGAAACGGGACAAAGGCGCGTTGATCTTTCTTGATCATGACGAGCCTTCTGGATTATTTATCCGTAATCGCTCCGAAATGGCGACCAGGCGTACCCGCAATCGTGCTGGATACGATAAAATGATGCATGGATAGGTACAATCTTCATACCGGAGCAGACAGATCAACCAGGCCAGACGGACCTTGATCACATCTACCGCTGGCTCGCTAGAGGTCTTGTAGCGTTGGTCCACTCATCCACCTCCTTGGTATAGCTGTAGCTCATCCGACCCTGTCTAGACCTTTGCAAGGTGCCCGCCTCGCCTAAAGGGCACTACGATTCCGTCTCGAGCCAGCTCTCGTGCACAATCTTATCATCAGATCTGTTCGCCTGGATCGAGAAAGAAACGCAACCGGAACGACGGCGAGCTGTATGCCAAGGGGGTACTATAGATCAGCTATTCCCTGAAGATACCTTCCCCATCTTAAGAACCCGCAGCTCAACCCTGCATGCTCGGTGAACAAGATGAGCAAGACGTGGGCCTTTGCGCCGCTGATCCTTTCTTCTCCTTTCTTCGGGGAAGTCGTCACTTGAAAATGCATGATGTCGTTATACTCCTTCTACCGCTCTGTCGACCTATATCACCTGGAATATCAGCCATTGTTCTGTTACTCCTGCTCGAGCAAATCGACTCACTTTCGGCGCAATAGCCAACACCTTTGCCCATCTTCCTCCCGGCTGGTTCCCCTCTGCATCCCTCAACAACGCCGACACGGGTCCAGCTATACGTGTCCCCATCATCTCCCCCTTTGGATTCAACAAGACACACGCCGAATCGTCGAACCGTACCATCCGTCCATCGGCTCGAGGAAGAATGTACTTTGTGCGGACGATGACGGCTCGTGCCATGTCTCCTTTACGCAGTTTGTTGAGGTTGGAAGCGTGTTGACCGGGTGCGGTCTGGGTGATTGGGCGGGCTTTCTTGACTACTATTCGAACCTCATCGCCTGGTATGTCAGCAAGGTCGTAGCCACGGAGAGGACTACCACTGCGAAAGGATAGGTGAGATGACCTACCAACTGTAGCTATACCAACCGACTTTGGGCGTTTGTGTTTACACTTGTAGACGTTGATCACTTCACCCAAGAGAGCTCCCGAATTATCGATCACCTGAGAGTCAGCCTAGCTTCTTTTCGCCTTGACAGCAAAGCATTTCGCTCCTGCAAAGGACACAACTCACGTTGATGACCGACTTTAGACCCAACATGATGGCTCTAGTAGACGAATACCGGGTAGAGTGTCGAAATGTCAGAGATGAATAGGATCGACGCTCTGAAATCTCCAAGTCCCCCCTCCTCCGCCACCACCTTTGATATCGCCGCAAAATACCGACCCACCTCCCTACCGCATCCCACTCCCCTTTGACAAGTGAATAGGATTCCCTTCTTGTACTCTGTGCAACACCCGACGACGACGCCATTCTACATCACCTCTATTAGTCCAGCAGTCTCTCACCTCGCTCCGACGAATCCAATCTTCGCGGAAAGGAATCGATCGAAGTAGAGGGTAACGGTGTTCGAGAATCAGCTTTTTTAAAAACGGCGTGTCTTGAGTACGCCTCGTTTCGGTTCTCGAACCTCTTTAGATGGACGATACGGCGTAATTAGACTACGGCACATTTTTTCGACGAGGATGTGGGGTCATGATATGCATCGCAGTCGTGAATATGGAATTTGGAAAAGGTTCGTCAAAAGCTGTCGCTCATGTTAGGCTTGATTATTGTGGACAACGCCTTGGCTTCCCCATTCCTCTCGACCTCAAACTTCGTCCTCTCACGTTGAATCTCCAGCTCAAACGGTAGGCCCAGGTGTCTACACGCATCGTCGGAAACAACTAGCGGCAGCGACGTTACAGATGGCGATGTTTCCTACATGGTCAGCTAAACACATCCCTCATCTCGATCATCGCACACAACCACCGCCGATCACGATCGCTGCTTTGGGGAAGGGATAGTTTGAGCGGAAAAGACGGCAATCGGCGGATCGCTTCACCTCAACCTCGTGCCGACAAACAGACCAGCAGACCAGCGAACCGGCACATACAGAAGGGATGGGAGAGGGGAAGAAGGGAAGAGGTGCGCTCACCGTAGACGCTCATGCAGCTCAAATACGCCATGTTGCAATGTTGTCGACAGCCAGCATACCCCCACATTGCGCCACTCGGCATCGGTACTACGGCCAAGACGAGCAAAAGGAGGACGATCAGGTTGAGCGAGAAATTGTTGGGTCGGGATGATGACGAGAGTCGAGGCTGAGTCGGAGTGGCGGCAGAGATGATGTTTGAGGAAGTATCGAGGCCGAGGGGCATGTTGCTTGGTGTGAGTGGATCGACGGTGCTTGGAAGACGTTTTGGGCAAGAGTCGCTTGGAATTGGAAGTTGACGTCGACTCGAGGGGTGTGGAAGAACTGCGAAGAGAGATGACTGGAGATGGAATGTGAGACGAGATGGGGACGACGAGCACCGGCTATAAAGGTCATACGAGCATGTACGTGCAAAATCACCCAATAATACAACAACCCATCCCTGAATTGGGGCCGTTGGTGCCGAATGCACGAGGTCGAACGCTAATGCTAGACTTACCACGTCGAAATGACAAATGATCGACTCTGGCTATCCTTTCCGAAGGTACACGATGAGCTGCTTCCTCTCGTACGGGTGAGCCAGTACGCAAAGCCGAAGAGAAGGTAGGAAGGGCGGTGACTATCGCTCGAAAGGACGAGGAGGGGTGGATGCTTCGCGCGATGGATCTGGAACTGTATTAGCTTTGCGATACAAATCCGGCTAGACGACCGACATTGCGAATGACTCACATCATCATCATCAAGCTGGATGCGACTCGCACCTGGATAGGGGTATCGCGATGCTGACAATGGGGACCGACGTGGAGCCTGATGGGTGATGGGTGATGGTGGTGTAATGGTGATCGACCCCGACGCTTGGTACCAATAACTATTTGCTCATCGTGAGCTGGGCTGCGGCCAGGGGAAGAAGAATACGGCGTCCACAAGGGTAAATGCATCGTATCCGACATCGGCAGCACGATATACCGCCGACAGGACGCCTTATCGCTCAAACCGCCTCACTCTCGCTCGCCAAGCATGGGCCAAGCACGACAGAGTGCGATAGCGGATGGATACACGCTCTGTGTTTTTCGACATCATGTATGCATGGTCGGCTGAAGCACCGAGGGTTCATTATACACATTTATCGTCCGCTGATCGAAGTATTCGGAAATCTATGTGATCTATAAACATCCCACACTGGTCTTTTCGTCTCTCCTCGTCTACCTACCAGTCCTCGTCTCCTTCCAAGCGGGCTCTCTGCCCTCTCCAGCAGCAGCATCCGTCATTGATTTGTCGTAGGTCGAGTCTAGCAATGCATATAGCAGACCTGTCGGATAGCGACGCAAGAGGCCATCCTAGCGGGAGAACCTGTGTCGAGATCATGCGGTATAGTATGCGATAGCGAGACGAAGGATAGGTCGAACAATCGTACAATGTCGGAGAAAGAGCGCAAAGCCGACGTGACCGGGCGAGAGGAGGGGTACACCAGGGCAGACGAACAATGGGAAGAAGCGAAAGGTCAAAGGAAAGGCACGATCAGCGCAAAACTTCGCGCGAGGACGAGATACTCGTATAAGATATGGCATAGAGCTACATCCAGATGTCGAAGTATTGGAGGAGGAAACAAGACTCACCCATAGCTGCCATCTTGCACATTTCGAAAGACCTCTCGCATTGCTGTCGACGGTAGAAGGCAAGCATGACCGGATTCATTCTCATCGGGTTCATTGCGGTTGTCGGTTGAGCGAGAAGGATGGCGAGCAGTACGACGACGAGGAGCGAAGTGAGGCTGCAGAACGAGCGAGTACGAGAAGGAGACATGTTGGTGCTGTGAGGCTGATCTCGTCGATTAGTTGCTATGCGATGAAAGGCCTGCGTCGAGAGGTTTATCAAAGGTGAGGACCAAGATCGAGCCGAGAACTGTCGCGATCTTTATAGTCGAGGCGAGTCGATCGTCCAGTTGAGCGTGGTCGATACGTGGGAAAATTCTAACCTCCGAGTCAGACGACCGCAACATCACCGATCCCCCTACGCCCAGCCCGGCGAGACTGCTCTGCGGATTAGCGTCGTCAGGGGGGGACATTTGAACAAAACCCTCACTTCTCCTTCTCACCCGAGACAGGCTCAAGGTGATCAGTCAACCTTGCATAGCCACAAGACCAGATCGTGGTGGACATCAACACCACCCTCCTGCTTGTCCGCCCGTCGCATGATGGTGGCTTCGAGTGACTGACCCTCGAAGCGCAGCATGGGATCCTGTTGTGAGAATCGAGACCGCTTGATGGTGAGAGCATGCTGTGTCTGCATCGTAATGCTTTGCTGTCGAGCACTCTAGAGTCAGCTCGAGTCTAGACTTGCAGGAACCCACCGGGCACTAGGGCATGTGTAGAGTTGTGCATCGCCCTTCCGGTGACGCGCCATCCATCAAGGAAAATCTGCTTGTTTCAGAAATCCAAGTTTCCGTCCGTATAGTCTTGCATGTCGTCCAAGCCGCCCCTCGTCTAGCTCGAACCGTATATCCCCATCACGACTGCCTGCTCGACACGTCCTCCCTCTTCCCCTACTGTACAATACCCATGCGAGGTCTGCGATCCACCCTCCACAAAGTCTCAGCCTCGGCCAGTGAGCTCAAACAACTACGATCTCCATCATCAACCTCGTCGCCCTCGCTCACATGGGTGAGACCTTCCACTCCGTTCCATCGTCGCGATAAGGTCATATTGCTCAGATCGGTGCCTTCTGCTGGAGCGTCGTCGTAGAGCACGCAGAATTGGGCGTTGGTCCGGTCCATGATGGTAATAGAGTTTCCATCGGGCGACCAGATGGCCTCCGAGGCGATGAAGTCTGCTTCTACTCGTCAGATCAGACCATGATGATAGGCAGTGACGTACGAGAAGGTACACCGACTCCTTCCATGGTTCCTCCCCGGACTTCAGCACTCTCATCTCCGTCCTCTACCCATCCTCCGTCTCCATCCCAAAAGTAGACTGCGCCCGATCTGGTGGTGATTGCGACCTTTCTCTTGCCAGGACACCATCGAGCAGACCGGACAGTTTCCGTGAAGACAATGGCGGCGAGGTGAGAGATATCTGGCGAAGCTGATGTGGAGGTAGGTAGGAAAGTCTGGATATGTACGACGTGCGGCTGGGTTTCCAGGCGAACGAGGAGAAGGGTAGCTTCCGAGTCGAAGGTCAATTGTGATATGCCAGATCTCGGTGGGGATTTCGCGAGATCCGCTCGAACATTGGGTATAGGCGATGAGCCGGTGGATTGGTTGACTATAGTCAGTCGAGCTTCATCGAGTGTAGACTTACATTGGACGATGCCTCGACCTCGAGTTTCTCTCAGCCAGTCACTCGGTTCCCGCCATGTCACCTGGAACATCAGGTTCGTTACTATTGAAGCATTAGACTCACCGTTTCTCTCTCGACCGTCCTGCTTGGCCAAGACATGCTAGCGATACACCTTCCTCCCTCACTTTCAACAATCCTGACCTTTCCGTCCCATCCGCCTAGAGCAATCCATTTTCCTCCTGGAGCCCATGCCGCGCACCGAACTCCTAAGCCGGAATCTTCTAGAGTATCATTTGGAGAGGAGGAGGAGGACGAGGCGTTGTCGAAAGTGTGCAGAAGAATACCGAGGGGAGAGTATAGACAGAAAGCGTACTGCCAGTTAGCTGTCTGCTGGTAAAGCTGCGCTGAAACAAAGACTCACGCTGAGCATAGACTCTTGGACCGCAATACAGCGCCCACAAGGAGACCACATGACAGCTACTGTATCCGCAGTCTGCAAGGCAAAGTGCTGTGCGTGAGCTACCATGGGCTGGAGAGGCATTCCGTAGCTCACCCTGACAAGTGCATATCCCCCTTCAACATCGTAAACCCCTATGAACTCTTTCGAGGCGTGTTTCTCCGCAACGGCCAAATATCTTCCATCTTCAGAGTATGCATGAGCTGGTTGTCAGCGTAATTACGGAAAGCCAAAGCGCCCGCTTACTAGTGGTCGACTTTGGATGCTGTATATACGAAGCATGACCGGTCGTCAAATCCCAGACAGTCAATTTCAGCTGTGCTCGTCAACTCGGCGTCATCAGGTCATAGAGCATGAAGCTCACTCCATAGTCTGACCACGCCAAGACTTCTCTTCCGCTCTTCCCAAACTCAACTCTGACCAGTCCATCTACACCTTCGCCTCCTATCCTTGCTACCTCACCCCCTTCGCCTTTGCCCTCATCAGTCAAGCCAAACACCCAAGCCGTCGCAGCTTTCGCCGAAAAAGCCAGAATGTACAAGCTATCCGAAGACCATAGTAGCTGGTCGATGACGATGCTGTCTTGTTGTTTTGACGACGCAGATGTTGCAGCTAAGCCGGCGAGACATTGAAAGGTTCGGACGATCGAGAGGGTTGTGGTCGACCGGATGATGAGGCGTCGAGCGTGGATTGTAGCGAGAAAAGTGGATCCTGGCGAGAATGCAGCGATGGATGAGTGATACAGCTGAGAGAAGTCGTAGCCTCCGGATAGCGACATGGTCGGGGATGTATAGTAGATGAGGACCAAAGGTGGGATTTGTTGACAACAAAAGGTGGTCGCGTCGAGATGAGGTGGAGATCACAGAGTTCTCCGATGGTTGATCAAAACGTATAAGTTAGAGCCACACCTTTTGAAACGCCGTGTATATCCGTTCTTCTCTTCCCTTCTGCTGCTTTGGCCAAACGGGCTGCTTCGCTTCTACACTTATATATCTACTCATTTCCTGCATCCCCCTTCTTCTCTCTCTTCAACCTCGACTTCCCCCTTTGCTGGGTGGGCGAACAAGGAGCCTACGAGCCAATGTGAAAGGCCCAACATATATCATGGCGTCTTCCTCCGTAAGCGCACTCCTTCCCTTCCGCTCGCTTTGAGCTCATGTCCAGGCAAGTCGAGCGGCTCCGGCTAGCATCCCTACCGTCATCGACAAGTACACTTGGGACGAGAAATCGCGCTCGAATAGCATCACCAAAGCGTGAGTCTATTCTTCTGTCCCCTTCCTTTGCCCACTTCATCCCCTGCCTTTCCGGATGAGACATACTTGCAAGTGGGAATCTCTCCTAAACCATTTGAGGACAACCAACTATACTAGCACCTCTGATCTCTTTTCTGTCTGCTCGTCACATCATTTCTCGCTAGACTGAGCTGACAAAACAGCGATATGAACGCTCTGGTGTTTGAATATCTCGTCATTGAAGGCTTCTCCGACGCGGCGTTGGAGTTTGCTCGAGAGACTGGCTTGCCGCACGATATCGACCAGGGGATGATCCAAGAACGAATGGAGATTCGAGAATTGGTCGAAGATGGTCGAGTCGAAGAAGCCGTCCGAAGAGTCAACGAGCTCGATTTCGAGGTGAGTCGTCTTGCTTCTCGCTTCCTCTCCCCGACGTGGTCAAAGAGTTTTTCCCCGAGGATTTTAACATCATGCACCACGCTTAGCCAGTCTTTACGGCGCGGCCATGCGGAAATACCTGATAACACAGACCTGATATGAGGGGCAAAACTCTTTGACTCGTCTCTCTCTCTTGCGATAGACTTGTTGTGAATATACGCTGATCATTAGATTCTCGACAACAATCCACCTCTTCTTTTCCACCTCCACCTACTTCGACTCATCGAGTTGATTCGGTGCGATAACATCGACGAGGCTCTCGAGTTTGCAAAGAATGAATTGGCTCCTCGAGGAGCGCAGCATCCCGAGTTCCTGGTCGATCTCGAGAGGACCATGGCGCTTCTCGCTTTCCCCGACCTCGCTCGATATGCCGACGACTCGTCGGTCGTCGAAGGAGCAGCATCTCGACCTCCTCTTGACGCTGCGACCCTCGAGCTGTTCAAGGATCCCGCTTTTGTCCCCATCATCGCCCTCATGAGGAAGAGCCAACGAGTTCGAGTCGCCAAAGAGCTGAATTCGGCGATCTTGGAGAGTCAAGGTCAAGGCATGGAGACGCATTTGGGAGGGCTGGTGAGGCTGCTCAAGGTCGGAGAGCAGCTCATGGAGGAACATGGGATTTTGCTGCCGCCAACAGAGAAGGGCAAGGGGATCAAGTGGGCCGACGCAGTGTTGAAGGCGAATAGCGAGTAGAGCGAAAAGTGTTTCTGAAGAGGGTTTTTCCTGGTTGTACATACGAGTTGTTCTTATGACCTTTTATATGACATGCGACGTTTTCTGATCATGCCCAAGCTTTTTCGCAATTGATGGCGCATTTCTTTGAAGGGAGTAGAGTACGGGTGAGGCACGACGACATGCCAAGACTTTGGAGCTTCATCCAGGTGCAATGAGATTTCAGCTTTCGACATCCGACTTCATCTCTACATCAGCACCTCTCTTTATTTCCGCCCATTTTCCCCCACGCTCGTGTGATAGAGAGCTCGGACAGATCCCAATGTCGAGATAATGCTACTCTCTGCTGCTTCTCGCCCATCGATACCCCTTTTCCTCGTCATCCCATCGTCCCTCCTCCTCCTCGCCTACCTCTACGCTCTCTGCACTCGACCGGCCTTGCCGGACCATGCGAAGATCAGCGATCCCGGGAAATTTGGTTGGCCCGAGTGGTACAAGAAGGGAGGAAGGACGCCGTACGATGTCAAGCTAGGGACGGGGGACGGAGAGGTTTGTGACGAGCGCCGGAGCGTCTTGCTCTTTATTGACCTGCCTTGTGAGTGAACCCAACTCTGTACTCGTTTGGGGAGGAGACGGAGATCTGGGAGGAGCTGATAGGTAGATGACCATCCGAAGATCCCTCATGCGCTGGAAGTGCTGTCGGTGCTGGAGAGGGACGTAAATGTCGAGTTGTCAGTCATTGCGACTTGGTCGGAAGGATGGAAGGATGGTCAGAGCGTCAAGGAGAACATCGAAAGTGCTGGTTGCGGAGAGAGAGTCTGGCGGATAGGTGATAAGGTCAGAGATCTAGAAGGAGCCTGTGAAGGGGCTATATGGATCAGGTGAGTCTGGCGAGTTGTTCATCGAGGGAAGAAGCTGGCTGATCGTGCTGCGAGATTGTATCAAAGACTTTCGGAGCGACAGAACCGCTGCCTGCCGATCCGAGAGCGAACGTGAGTGGGCGAATCTGAGCATGACTGACCAGGCAGATCACTATCCTGCCGCAACCTCATGATCTGGTCCATCGAGAAAAGGCGTTTCAATCACTGGTCGAGGCGCATGGAGAGACTTGGGAGATGGGACTCTTCTCGCACGTCTTGCCCTATGTATGTCGTCACAGTAATATCCACTTCGCCCGCGCTGATATCCAGTCCAAGTATGCCCATTTCTCCGCTTGGGTCAGAAGGTGCGAGAGACTGACCATGTAGTCCGGAAGTATACCATCCCACTCGAGAACCGTTGAATCGAAGAGCGATCACCTACTTTCCTCGTAGAGAGACCCCGACATCCGACTATCCGATACTGCCGTGGGGCAGGGATTGGACGATATACAGGCGTACGCAGCTCACAGATGTCAACGGGTCCAAGCTGATCATCAGCGGAACACCTATCACCTCCACCGAGACATATCGGCAATGACCCGCTCAAGGCTGGCAGTGCGTACAGGCGATATTGGGAAAAGCAGGACGCGAAGAGGGCCTCCGTCTTGCGTCATTCTGGCATATGCCTAGTGAGTATTGCTTGAATGGACGGGGTCTGAGTCGGTCAAGAATCCAGGAGCTGATGAGCAGTTTGAAAGCTGGGAAACCGGAGTGTTGGACGAGAGAATGGTACAGGCCATGTTGTCTGGCTGTGTCGTCGCCACTGTTCAGCCCGATGTACAGCATGGTGAGTCAGATCTCCTCCAGATCTTGACTTGGAGGATGCTGCTGATGCGCAGATGTGCTGGGACCGCTCATTATACCCCTCACCAAGCCCCCCTCGGATTCGCCTGCTCTACCAAGCGACGAGATCCGCCATTATCTCGCCAGCGTCTCCAATAGCGAGCTCAAACGAAAAGCCTTACAAGCCTTCATCTTTGCTCGTCAAAAGTTCGTCCCGGTCTACGGCGTCAGAGGGGTATTTGATGCGGCGCAGAAGTGGGAAGAGGGTGGAAGGGGATATCTGTTCCCACACGGATGGAGATGGGGTTGTACGACCAGTGCGGGTGGGATGCAACCTCCATGGTGCTCTTAGATCATAGAAGACCGCATGCAGAACCCTGGGTGTCGATGCATGGGCTATCTGGCATGTCGGACTGCCCTCGTAAGATTAGCGACGCGTTGAAGATGAAAGTCGAGTCAATTTTTGCCACGCGAGCTCTCGAGGTTTGGTGGATTTCAAGATTTTTGGACACATTTGACTTTCCAACTCGTCCTATTGCCTACACCTTTTGTCCATAACATCCTCTCGCATCGACGTACGGCTCCTCAACCGACTGTTGAACGATCAATCCATCAATGTATGCGATTTTCTCCTTTATTTCAGAGGTCACAGAGCTAGAGCTGACAGGATCAGCGCGTCTCCATCTTACCTGTCTACCTGACCCCTCCCCCTTAAACGCTTTGCTTCGTTGCTTCGTCGCCTCGAACGCCGTGTCATAGCTTTCTCGACAGCTCGTCGCACCACCTTCACACTCCACTCTCGAGTCACCACCTGCGACTTGCTTCGCTCGATCCTTTGATCTCGATATCCTCTCGCGCCGAACGTATCACTCTACGCGTCTCGAGCTCGTTTTGGCCAGAGAAGAACGTTCGATTCGGGGAAGAAACAAAGAAGGACCAGAAGTGCTCGCTCAGCTAGTCGTCTATTGCCTCGTCTTCTAGCTGTACGTCAGATACTCCACTCACAGTTCAGTCTTCACCTCAGTCGTCTCCCAATATACAGTTGTTCTCGAGCTGATCTGTCTATCTTCTTCGGACAATCAATCTACTTGCACTCGTCGCATACAGATCCATTACCATCATGACCAAATACATCTTAGTCTGCGGAGGAGTCATCTCGTAAGTAGAGCAAGGATGCAGAAGGTGAGAAACTGACACAGGGTGTAGCGGTATCGGTAAAGGAGTTATCGGTGCGTCTGCTCAATCCTCTACAAGTGACGCAAGCTTACCAAGCCCTATTTCCCGCACAACCCATCGACCATAAACTACTATATGCACGTCTATCTCCCCCTCCTTGTCGCTATTCCCTTCACCATCCCCTCGACCTATGATGACTTCTTGTCACTCGATAGCCTCCAGCACGGGTCTTCTGCTCAAGACGACCGGACTGAAAGTGACGGCCATCAAAATCGACCCATACATGAACATCGATGCGGGAACCATGGCGCCCACCGAGCATGGTCAGTTTGCGCGATCAGTGGAAAGAATCTAGCTGACGTTCAGGTGAGGTGTATGTGTTGAACGATGGAGGGGAGACGGATCTGGATTTGGGAAACTACGAGCGATACCTCAACGTCAGCTTGGGCAAGGATAACAACGTCACCACTGGAAAGATGTACCAGCACGTCATTGACCGGGAAGTGAGCTACCATAGTCGTCTTCGACGGACAGTCAAGCTGACCTGGCACAGCGAAAGGGAGACTACCTTGGAAAGACGGTTCAGATTGTTCCTCATCTGACCAACGCCATCCAGGACTGGATCGAGCGAGTCTCCAAGATCCCCGTCGATGAGACTGGAGAGCAGCCAGATGTCTGTATTGTCGAGGTAAGTGCAGCTTCAGCGAAGGATGACCGACGCTGACGATCAGCTCGGTGGAACGGTCGGAGATATCGAGTCGGCTCCCTTCATCGAGGCCATGCGACAATTCCAGTTCCGTGTTGGACACGAGAACTTTGCCTTGATCTACGTTTCGCTCATCCCGGTTGTCGGCGGAGAGCAAAAGACCAAGCCTACCCAAGCTGGTGTTCGAGATCTCCGAGGTCTGGGTTTGCTTCCCGATTTGGTGAGCTTGCATTTTCGCTAGAGGGTAAAGCTGACCATCAAGCTCGCCTGCCGATGTGAACACCCTCTTCTCACTGCAACCATGGAGAAGGTCTCGATGTTCTGTCACGTTGGCCCGAAACAAGTCTTGGGTGTTCACAACGTCTCTTCGACCTACCACGTTCCTTTGCTCCTCAAAGACCAGGGTCTCCTCGACTACTTTAGGAAACGACTCAACTTGGACGAGCATATCGTTTCAAACCAGATGAAGCAGGTCGGAAATGACCTGATGAACCGATGGCAGACTTTGACATTGGGTCAGGAGCGACTGTTCGACTCGGTCTCGATCGTTTTGGTTGGAAAGTATACCTCGCTGCAGGACTCGTACATGTCGGTCGTCAAGGCGCTGGAGCACGCGGCTATGCGATGCGGACGAAAGTTGATCCTCGAGGTGCGTTGCGAGACCATGTAGACGTGGCAAGAGCTGACAAGACATAGTGGGTCGACTCGTCTGACCTCGAACCCAACGCTCGAGAGACAGATCCTGTGAAGTTCCACGATGCCTGGAGAGCCGTCTGCTCCGCCAAGTGAGTGAGATTTGGGAAATCCTTGAGTCGAGCTGATGTGCAGGGGTATTATCGTCCCAGGTGGATTTGGTCACCGAGGTACCGAAGGTATGATCGCAGCTGTCAAGTGGGCTCGAGAGCAGAACGTCCCCTTCCTCGGTATCTGCCTTGGATTCCAGGTCGCCGTCATCGAATGGGCTCGAAACGTCTGCGGTCTCGACGACGCTCACTCGTCGGAGCTCGTACCTGAGACGCCGCACCCTGTCATCTGCTTCATGCCAGAGATCTCCAAGACTCACATGGGCGGGACGATGCGACTTGGGCTCCGACCCACCGTCTTCGAGTCGAACACGGAGAAGACGCGGTTGAGGAGGCTATATGGCTCGGAGCCTGTCGCATGGGAGAGGCATAGGCATCGATACGAGGTCGAGCCAAAATACGTGAACGAGCTGGAGAAGCCTGGAAACATGCGGTTCATCGGGAAAGACGAACGAGGAGAGCGAATGCAGATGCTCGAGATTGAGAGTGAGTCGATCATTATTTGATGAGGAGATTCTGATGCTAACGTGTAGGCCACCCGTACTTTGTCGGGTTACAGGCTCATCCCGAGTTTTGCTCGCGTCCTCTCAACCCGTCACCTCCTTTCCTCGGTCTCGTCGCTGCCGCGTGCGGTGGTACCGTCTTGGACGAACAGATTGCCCGCAATGAAAAGGAGTACGAGGCGCCCCACCCGGAGAGCGCCAAGGTTGTCCCTGCGTCAGAAGCTGTTACCGAGGGAGCTAGGGGAAAGAGTCAGTCGGTCGGCGGGGTCAAGGTGAGGGGCCAGGTGGAGGATAAGGATCTGGCCGATGCCGAGACGACGTTGGGAAAGGTCATGATCAATGATGATATTCCGAACGGGGTCGAAACGTCATTGAAGCTGTAGGCGAAGGGTACTTTTAGATCTAGAGACAATGTCATGTATGTGTACCTCTTGCCGCAATCGGGCTGTCGCAAGGCCAGAAGGACACATGGTTCTCTCGCATGGATTTACTGCAGGTGATACCACTATATATTGCATACTCTGCGCTACACATAATCGTACACGTCGAGCTGATACAAACCGATCCGTCCTGTCGTCGTGCTCCAGCTACATCCCTAGATCTCGCCAGCGTCCAGCGCTGCCACTCGCCGTCACCTGCTATTCCTTCCTGGGTACAGCTCCATATACGTCGGCGGTATATGCACTTCTCCATCTCCCAACCTATCCGGTTCAGGCAAAGCCGCCCTCTGTGGAGCTGCCCTTCCACCGTCGATATGCTGGATGATTGTCGCTCCATTGTCGATATCTGCTCCGCTGGGCGACCCAAACATGTCTTCCAGGTGTGACCTTGACGTGGGGTTGGTAACAGCTGGCGAGATGGGAGAGATGGGCGAATCGGCGGTAGTCGACGAATCAAGCAGAGGAGCGTGCGAGTCGGAGAATGGATCGTATGAAGGAGAGAGGGTGTGTCCTTCCGAAGCTTGGTAGTTTGCGCGCAGACGTCGAGAAGGACCGGCCATCAAGGTGTACGCGGGGTGGTTGAACGGGTTGTCGGAAGCAGGACCGGTGACTGTCGCTTCGGACAAGCGAGAAGAAGACGAATGGGTCGAGATGGTTCGTGCGATGGTACTGCCGTCTGTCGCCAGCGCATCAATCTCTGAATCGTCGGCCCAGGAAGAAGAAACGGTCGAATCTCGATGTTGGCGCAACGCTGCAAGGCTCGGTATACCGCGTGCAGAGGTCGAAGCGTTGGGTACAACCCGAGAATACCGAGCGAGCGGAGGAGGAAGGGGGACCACATCGTATAGCTCGTCTCGAGTGAGCGAGGGTCCCGTTGTTTCGATAGGAGAAATCTGTCGCATCCCCAATTGAGATGGCGCTTCTTCCTCTTCTTGTTGCAAGAATCGTTTCCTCGCTCGGCGACGTTTGATACAGATTACCAAGGTGAAGATGACGATGAGAGCCAAAATCGTTCCAACGACTCCAGCTACGACTGTGCCGACCTTGGGTCCCCCATTACCCCCTTCTTCCGTTGATCCATTTTGCGCAGCAGCTACGTTGGTACCGTTGTTCGATGAGGCGGTCGACGTCGCGTTGTACGGCACAACACCATTGCTGATCGAAGACGAGGACGAGTAGGATGACGAGGCGACAGGCAGTGGAGGGTTGACCCCTGTTGTCGAGACGGATGAGGTGGTAGTGGGTAGTTGGGATGAAGGGGTATACAACGAAGCGGAAGGGTTTTCCGTATTGACAGCATACGCGTTCCCGCCCGTTGTTGTGCTGGGGAGCCGTGTGGAGAATTGATAGGACGTCCGAGTGGAGGATACAGCAGTAGAGGTTGTAGGTGTGTAGGCGGTGAGGGCGTATTCGTAGAGCGTGTATCCCGGTCCAGTAATCTCAAACTCGACGACTGCTTCATCGACGCGACCCATGGTCGAAGAGGAACCCCTACTACGACCTCTGTCCCAACTCGACCAGTCGAAGAGCGTATGCGTCTGTGTTGAGTCGAGACGAGGCGAGTCGATTCGATGTGTGGATGCAAGATGTGACTATGAAAGAGTCAAAGGTGAGGTCGAAGAAGAAGGAGGATGTTTGTGAAAGCAACCCCTTCCAAAGAGGGCACGGGGAGGAAGGACGGCGGAAGAAAAGCGGACGGTGAGCTCGAGACCTTTTTTTGGCAACTATCATATTCATTCAAAGAGGCGTCATGACTGCGCTTCCAACTCGGAGACCGCTTCATTTGGAACGGGAGTATGCATGAGGCATAGCTGCATATAGTCTTTCGGGAAGAGGTTTGTTCGAGCCCAGAGGGCGATATGCATAGGTTCTACAACTGAACAACAGAGACATCTAATTCACTCATGAGCGAGATGTGGGCTCCTTGTGCAACACGCCCTACTAGTACATTTTGTACACCACGAGCACTGCAGCGAGCATCAACACTACAAGCATAGCGTCTGCGACGAGTCCGCTCGGCCTCGTCCACCCAAATCGCAACTCACTGGCCGATCGGCTTCTACCTTCGGCCACTTTCGTCACCCCATGCGCGTCGATCGTCATATGCAGAGCTTCCCTGTAGCCATCTACACACTTTTCCATAGCGTCCCACCACGTATATCCCTTGATGCCATCCGTCATTCCCTTCTTCGTCATGTCCCGTCTCTTCTCATGGTCCAGCACGGCGTGGGCAAGCAGATGGGCATAGTCCTTGGCGCATTGATCGAAGAGCGGTGTGGAGGAGTCCTTGAGGGCGGTTGACCAGGAGGTTTGACCGTCTGGTATAGGGAGGAGTAGGCCGGTTTGATCATGTTGTACGAGATCTTGGATACCCTCTGCGTCGAGACCCACAACAGGCTATGTTCGTCAGCTCAAGACAGAGAACGGACGGAACGGACCCACCAGACCCGATGCAAGAGCTTCCAAGATGACTTGACCAAACGTCTGAACGTCAGCGGGGCAGTCTTGCGTGCAATCTGGGCTTACTTCGGAAAAGGAGGGAAAAGCGAATACATCGGCAGAAGCGAAACATTTCGCCAGGTCATCCCCGTCTTGAAATCCCATAAATACCGTATTGTATCCCTTGGCCTTGCAGATGGTCGAGATCTCCCCACGAGCCGGTCCGTCGCCGACGAAAACGAGCTTTGGCATGGACGCCGAAGGAATGATGGAGGGGAGGTGAGCGTATGCCTGAAGAAGGAGATAAAGGTTCTTCTCCCATGACTTGAACGTCAGCTTTAGCATACGCAGAGATGAGACAGACTCACAGCCGTCCGACGTAGAGTAGAATCACCTGCTCGGGTGACCTTTCATCAGCTTGATCCACCTCCAGCTTGACATGGTCAGATAGGGTAATGTCGACAACTTGGTCAGCTTCGTCTTCTCCATCTTGCGCAGCTTTATGCAATGCATCGAGCATCATGTCCTCCTCGATAGACTCAAGACCATCCTTCTTCGAGTCGACCGATACAAGCTTGACCTCGACGTGCTTTCCGTTCGCTGTAGGTGCGGGTCCGACACCCCATAGAGCTCGCATGGCTGCCGATCGGTGATGCGGTCCTCGAAGAGCCCTATCGACACCCCTAGGCCAGAGGCCGACCTTGGCGAAGTCGTTGTCGAGCAGGATCTTTTGAGTGGACGGCGATGGACAGAGGGTGATCAAACATCTACTCGTCAGCATGTTGACACCGTCATCGAGTCGAAGAGAATGACGAGTCGGGACGTACTTGGAGTATAGCCAGGATTGAAATCGCCAGAGCAGCGGCTGGAGCCAAGGCAGTCCGAAAAGCGTAGCATAAGTCGCGAGGTTGGTGTGATAACTCGCTACGACGGCACCTTTGGTCGAGGTCTTGTTCGACCTGTCGGTGGGGTTCCACTCTCTTTCGGGTCAGCGAGTGACAATGGTGGGACATAGAGTGATCCACCTTCCAGCTAAGCCCAAGTCCATGACAATGAGTAGCTGTGCGCCGAGCCAGACAGGATCCGCAAAGTGGATAATATCGGGTTGCTACCTGTAAGCAGCGTCAATGTGAGAAGAGCATCACTTACAAACTCCTTGATCGTCTGCCAGAATCTGGGTCGAAGAAAGTTGAACTGCGTGGTCAGCGCAGCTCCATGTAACTGATGTCACTCACCTTCAAGCGAAGCTCGCCCTTAGGTATCCCAAACGTTCCGACCAGCTTGTGTCCAGCGTACTCCTTCAGCCCGGATTGCGGTCCAAGCAAGATGCACTCGTGTCCTTCCGTCCGGAGGTCGTCAACGCGCGCACGGTACCATCGACTGTGGGCAGAAATCGTTCTGTAGCGTCAGCTGGGCGGGTACGAGGTGACTTGGGAAGCTTACCAGTGACATTGACGATGCGAAGACCCTTCCTTCCTCTGCCTCCAGTTAGCCATTGCTTCCTGTTGAGACGCTCCGCAGGCGTCATCCCGTCTGCGATTGAGGAGGGTCTGTCGGAAGATAGGGCGTTCTCATTCTCGGATGTAGACATACTGTTGGAAAGTAAGTTCGACATATACGATACGAGAGGCAGGACGATGAGGGGCAGCTGGGGTGCGAATACGGCTGGATGCTTGCCCTCTGCCTGGTCTCCATTCCATGGCGACACATCCTCTCATCCTTGGCAAGACGTCAAAAAGCTACCTGACCTTCCCTTGAGCAAGTCTCCTGCCGTCAAACTGCGAGAGAGGCCAGTGTTTGCACGTGTAGATTCGAGTTGGTAAAGGTAGGTAGGGTATGATCGTCAACCCGACGCGTCGTCGTGAGGATGGAGGGTTTTTCCGTCGTCGCCGCTACCACGCGAGAATCGAGCTCGGCCCGAAACAGCCGTTGTCTGTCCGGCGAAAGGTGGTTAGAGCGAGAAGAGAGCTCTGGCGCAATCCCCTATACGCCTTTTTGTTTTGATGGCTAGCTATCTGAAGCACCGTTGACCACATCTTGGAGATCCCAACTTCGGAACTCCATCTCACTTTGCAAACAGCGATGGACTATCCCTTCAACTACAAGCTGCCTCAACAGGGCTACGCCAGCAACAACAACAACAATCATGGTGGCAATCCCTTGACGCGGCCATCGCCGACCACATCTTCACCTCATTCGGCTACACATCCTTCACCTCTGATCGCTTCTCTTGCTCGACAATTCACCGGCACCCAAGCAGAGTTTGAGACGATGATGAGCTCCATGGGGAACTTTCAGAAGATGAGCGGGATGGAGGCGATGGCTTATAATGGAAGTGGAGGGCCAGGAGGGCCGCACGGAGGGAGGGGTGAAGGGCGGTTTGATGGGTTTGACGGGAGGATGGGGTATGGAGAGATGGGGAGGAATGCGCATGCTGGACCGTCGGACGAAAGCAAGGAAAGACATATGGGGACCATGTCCCAGCAAGGGAATGGGACTACGGCCACGGCTAAGAGGGGAAGCAAAGCGTGTGTAGCTTGTGAGTTGGGAGAGAGGGGTTTGCGAGGTGATGTGGGGCTCACGATAGGTCGCAAAGGGAAGAATAGGTGCGAGATGGACCCCCAGGCAGGATCTTGCAAGCGGTGTATAAGCGGAGGGATCAGATGTGTGTTTGAGAAGGCGTCAGAGAGGAGTGCTGCGAGGACCCGACATGATAGCGTCTCGGTAGATCACAATGAGTCTGATGGGTGAGCCGATTGCTCTCTCGCACGAGCTGACGAGCAGGAGGGTCTCTCACCTCGAGCACACTGTCCGAGGTCTTGCGCAAGGACAGAATCAGATCCAAATCGCGCTTCAGCAGATCCTCTCCATGTTGCCGCAAAACAACAGCACATTCAACAATACCCCTTCATCCGTCCCTTCTTTCTTGTCGCAAGCGGGAGATGGAGGGATATCCACAGCCAACATCTTTTCCAACTCGCTTTCCCCGCCAGATGGGCTCGGCCGTTCTCCTCGTCACGTTCAGCGAGTCTTTGGTTCGATATCTGGCCATTCTCCTGGCAATACGGCTAGCGGAAGAAGTGGCCCTCGACAGACACACAGAAAGAGACCGTCCGATTTCCCAAAGCTGCCTGGATTTGCTCCTCCGGTAGGTCGGCAGCTTGAACTGTAGCTGACGGGCAGAATCATGAGTTTGGCACATACGGCATCATCCCCCTATCCTCTGCACCCCCTTCGCCCTCTCGCTCTCGACGTTCGTCCGTCAGCTCGACTCAATCTGGGACGTCCGACTCTGCTCTGCCCCAAGACTCGCTCACCGCTCCTATACAAGCTCTCGAAGCTCTGGCAAATGCTGCAGATCAGGCGAGAGAAGGAGGAGGAGATGGAGAGGGACATCATGGAGGCGAAGGAGGGGAGAAGGAGATGAAAAAGAGGAAGAGAGTGACTATCGATGGAAAAGTGCATCTGAGAGTACGGAAAAAGACCAAGCCGGATCCCACGCCGAGGAATCCCTTCCCAGATGTGGTGACGAAAGGTCTTGTGAGCGAGGTGGAAGCGAGGGAGCTTTGGGACATGTGAGTCCACTCTCGATCCCAATGTGAGGTGAACTGACCAGTAGCTTCTTTTCGGGCTGCCACTACTTCGTCCCGCTATGGGACAAGGCGTACGACACGTATGAGACGTTTGTCGATCGAACACCCTTCTCTACAAATGGGCTGTTAGCTGTGGCAGCGAAAATTCGAGCTGGCAACGGTGCGTCGTTTCCCCTTTGACGTTGGGTCGAGCTGACGTTCAGGTGCTCTTGGCGAGACGTTCCAAAAATGTCTAGAAGAAGCTCAAGGTATTGCCAGGTCGACCTTGTTTGGGCCGATCGTACGGAAAGAGGCGGTCATGGCGATGTTGATCTTGAGCGTGTGGTCGCAGAATGGATGGCTACCCTGCGGGTGAGCATCGACGTCGAGCAATGGCGCTGACCTCTAGCCATGCGTTGCGAGGTGGTCTGGACGTCAATCTGCATAGGGCGCTGGACAAGCTGGCTAGTGAGCCGATATCGCCAAGGAGCGAAGTGGAAGAGAGAGACCTGGTCGTGTCGGCTCGGATATGGTGCAACGTGTATCTGCATGATCATCTGTAAGCTCCATGAGCTATCAAGATGGAACCGATAGCTGACCATGTGTAGGGTCAGCCTTGGGAATGGGAAACCGCTCTTGCTGCGAGATGACACCTCGGTAGCACATGCTCGAATCTTGCTGTGAGTCCGAGGTCGACCTATAGTACATTCCGCTGATTTTGACCAGGTCTCACCCCATGTCGTCGGAGACCGATTTGAGATTGGTCGCAGGTGTCGAGCTGGTCAAGTTGCGAGGTGAGCTGTTTTGATGCACACGAAGACGATGAAGCTGACCTATTTGCAGTACGGGTATTTGACCACCTTGCGCCTCTTCATGGCAAAGTCGACTCGCAGACCATTTCGTTTGTTCGACGTATATTCACCGACCTGCAAAGTTGGTATAGGGAATGGCATGCGATGCACCGCCAACGATTCGACGATGATCATGTGCTGGTCCGACTGCTCGAGGCAGAGTTGGTGTATGCGCAACTGTGGACGGTCTGCGTAGCGTTGAGGGGCTGTCAATGGGACAAGGTGAGCCATGTTGCTCTGCAAGATGTGAGACTGACCATCAGCTACCCAGTGACCAGAGGGAGCTGGCTTTCCAGGCGAAAGACGCCGCTATGCGCTGCTTGGAGATCTTCCTCCGTTCACCCAATTTCCGGGCTCATCTCAAATGTAGGTCAAGAGGTGCTCCACTACCAAGGACGAGCTGACCTCCAGATGCAACGCACGATCAGCTTGTATCGGTCGCCTTTGCTGCGGTCTTCTTGCTCAAGATGTACGTATGAAAGGTGAGACGATGACTGACCTCAGCGCGATGCTGTACCCGTCTGCTGTGCAGCTCACGACTCTTATCGCCCAAGTCGCCGAGCTCGCTCACCTCTTGTCGACCGAGTGCTACGCTGAGCGATACGCCTTGACGCTTCGACTCATGCTGTCCAACTTCCGCCGCAAGACGGGAGTCCTGTCGACTATGCCTGGAACGCCTCGTATGACTGCTTCTGGGACGAGTCACGGACAAACGCTGCCTATGGATCCGTCAGGTCAGCAAGGAGCCGTGGGCGAGCTGGATGGAGGTTTGCAGAGCTTGTTGAGTTTGCCGCAGATGGGAGATTTCCAAGATGTCACTGGCATGGCGGATTGGGGTATGGAGGGTATGGAGGGTTTCTCATGGCCTACCGAGTTTAGTCCAAGCAACCTGCCCGTGTGGCTCCAGGATGGGGTGAGTAGTACGACTTGCAAGCGGTGTGTTCGGAAGAGACTGAGCTGACGAATATTTAGAATTTTGCAGATCTTGGTCTGCCGGTAGATGGGTCAGACTCGCTGTTCCTCCCGCCCGAGCTTGCGAATATGTTTTTACCCGCCAACCCGAACGTCAACAGCAATACGACGTTTCAATTTACTCTTCCGGATTCTGCAGATGTCGGCGCCGAAGCGTGGTAGGACGGAAATTTTGAGTATCAGAAATGCGCGACGGGTGAGGGATTTTGCCCCGTATTGGCGCCTCGGCTTCGGGCGAGGGACATTGCTTTCCAGCGGAGGTGGCGGATTTGCGCATGTTTCATTTTTGGGCCAAGTGCAGTGCCGTCAGGCCATCGGAACTGTTGAGATGTTCTACAATGATGAACTGGACTTTGCTACAGCATTGCCTTCTGCTCGTCGATCTTGCATGCATACATAATGAGATGAGCAGAGCTGCCCTCAACTAACTGTTATTCTGCTTCTTGCGAGACAAGTTCATGGCGTGACTCACGCATGCAGGAACCGGGAAAGTCGGAAGTTTGAGTTCAGTGGCGAGACCTTTTAACTTATTTCTCGGGCGTGTGTACGGCCGGGACACGCATCTCGTGCTTTTTTGTTCCATGCCTGTCTTAACTTACTCTGTCTGTCTCTGGCTATACGCTCTCGCTCATTAAGCTGCTCACTACTCTACTCGTATCGGTTAGATGCGTCATGTTTAGGCCATCTTCGCCCATCTCCATTCTTTCCGGCGGCCTGCTCGACTTGTTATTCTCGGTCAAACGAAAAAATCCCAACATCGGCCTCGTCGCAGCGTGTTGCTATATATTCCCACCTCGATCCCGACACGTTGATATTCGACCATAAGCACCACCTCGACCAGCACGACCGTATTTATCGACAGCTGATTCATCGTACACGGCCACCGAGGTCACGTTACCTGCCTGGCCCTTGCGCTCGACTAGACTATATTTTAACGCATCAGTCTCATCCTCGCGGTCGGATCAACATGTCTCGAGTGAGTTTTCTCATCATATAATTGCAACTGGGGTGTGTATTGACCAGTAAGTCTTCTGCTGCTTCGACACTGCACGAACAGCATAACATGAACCACCCTACTACCACCAAAACGCACAACCATCCAAAACCCGTCGATTCGTATACGAAGAAAAAGTACATCTGGAGGCCATATGTGACGCCGTTCGAGCAAATCTTGAACCACAAGTACGAGGGAAAGGGCACGGAACAGGAGCCTTATATCGTGGATTGGCTGCCGAGGGATAATGAGGACCCGCAAGC
>JALPCD010000077.1:0-27020 GCA_026538415.1 Cryptococcus sp. GC_Crypt_1 | reverse complement strand
TCGAGCTGCTAGCCGAGGCGGAGCGTGGTTGGTGGTGGTGGTCTCCCGTGGTCCTAGACTTGGCGTAGTATTCGTCGACCGCAGAACAAATCGTGCGCAAATTGCCATCGCCGCCATTTTGAATCATGTCGAGATACGAAGTCAAGAACTGCGTCATCATCTGACCCAGCTTGTGCTTGAGGCCGTATCGAGTGAGTACTACAAGAAGGGGTCAGCGCTGTGAAAGGGCGAGGGCGAATTTTGTGGGAGACGTACTGTCTTGCACTGTCTGCAGATCGGCTCGGTGTCGTACTGCCATGCCATATTGTTGCAGCAGCGCAGCTCGTCGTACAAAATGCGCAATGACCCGACCGACAGTGTACAAGCAGCTGACTAGTCAGCCATGGCCATAACACCAACCATGGGGTGCCCGACTCACAAGCACATGATAGAGGTCATGATCAACGAAATGTCGAGGTTGCTGGGGACAAGGTGAAGCACTCCTAGTATCGCCTCATACGCCCGTTGAATCTGAGTCGAGGCATGGTTGTATTGCGGCGAATCCCAATCGACAAAGGGCTCATGAATCATAACCAAGGCGACGTTGGGCAAGACGTGCACCAGCTACAAATGATCAGCAACACCACCAACAGGGCTGGCCGTTTAGCGGTTCTGGTACTTACCAGCATATTCGCGTCGAATGGCATGTTGTTGTTCGCATCCAAAAACTTGAAAATGTCCCGCATAGCACTAGGTATACTAGCTCTGCCATGTCAGCGGTTGAACAACCAAAAAACTACCAAGGGTTAACATACTGGAAGACGAAAATGTCATTGACCATCGCGGTAAAGCTAGCCTGTCGCATGCCTTGATTGTTGTCTCCATCGACCTTGTCCCGTTGCGTCCAGCCTTGCAGCCATTTAGCCACCCGACTGACCAGTGTGGCCGCTGAACCGTCAGCGTCATCACAGCCAACAGAGTGTGTAGTCATACCTTTCGCGACCAGCACAAACGGATCTGCCACTGGGTGGCTGCTCGTCAGTACGAGGCCACACGAAGAATAGTCCTGTTCAGCTCACCTAGCCAGCAAGTCTGCAGAATCGGCAGCTTGGTGGTTCCTTTCCATCCTAGTCTCCTGTCTATCAGCAAGAATATCAACGAGACATCATCAACTCGACTCACAGGCTGATTGAAAACGTCCGCCGCGACAGGCAAATGGCACAACAGCTCTTCTAGGTCCATACTTCCGCCCCAGAACGAATTGAGAGCGTATCCAGCATCCGTGATAAACGCCATCCACACCGTCGCCAACCTCTCTTCTCGCTCGACATCGTTCTTTGGCGCAGGCGCTAGCGGTGATTTCGGGCTGGGGCGCTTGTTCCGATTCATGAACTCCAACGCCTTGAGCAATCGAGGAGCGATACCGGCAACAATCCAGCCTTGCAGTGGCATCCCCTTGTTAAAGTACAGGTCGGCCAAGATGATCTGTCCAGTCAGCGGGCGTATCTAGACGGAGTCGCTACGCACGTTGGCTTGACAAATCTCGACAATCATGTTGCCTGGTCCCACCATGCAAGTCTGTGTAGACATTCGAATACACTTTTGCCCAGCTTCAGCCTGCGCCAATCCAAAGTCCTCTACTCCTTCAAGCGTTCCATAGATCCGCTTGTGCCTCTCGACCGACTCGTCCAGCGCCTCAGGCGGGAGACTCGTCACCCAAGCGGTATATGTAGCAGCGGTCGCACACATGGCATGTAATAGCGAAGGATGGGGAAAGTCGTCGTGAGTTGGCGGTAGGTGAAGTCGGGACATGAACGATGGTCGATGTATCATACGAGGCATTTGCGGAGCATGCGTGAAGAATGTCAAGACCCTAAATCGGTCAGCGTGGCGAGGCATTGTGGATTGGGGGAGACCAACAGATGTTCGAGGAGGACTAGGTACATCAGCGAATGCTGAAAGGTAGAGGGAGGTCTCGTCACTCACATGGAGCAGGAAGGTTGACTGGCCAGTTGGCAGGCATCATGAACAGTCCGCTGAGGTCGATATCTGTTGTATTGACATCGATCATCGGAGGAGCAGAAGTTGATTGCAGAGGCGGCGGCATGGCAAAGTCGACATTCACATCTTCCACCCAAGCTTGTTTGGACGACGTAAAAGGTTGTATCTCGGGCGTATTGCTGTAAGAGTAGGATGTGTGAACTGTCGAAGGGGCAGTCGAAGCAGTCGGGTGAGAGCTCGAAGCAGTGTTATCACTCTGGCGAGATGCAGGCGAGCTATCAGAAGGAGACATGCCAGCCAGTCGAGTTTCTAGATCCGCTACACCCTCAGCAACAGACCCTCTACACGATCCAGCAATTGTTGCTACTCACCTATCCTCGCAAGAAGAAGATCTCTCTCTTCGTCCCTCCTCTTTTCCTTTTCCCTCTCGAGGTTCTTCCCACCGACCATGGCCCCTCTGGCCTTCTTGATCTCTCCACTTCGCTTTCTCCCGTCCTTGTCCCTTGGCACTACCGTCGACGGCCCTGCTTCCCCTCCTGGTTCTCCGGGTTCAGGCGAATCTTCGTCTGGCCATGTACAGCATAACGAGGGAAGCGTTTGTCGAGCTTTTTGCGCAGACCGAGCCGAGTGGGCGTGAGAGCGCATACATGGTCCACATGCTGGTCGGGTCTGCGTATCGTCAGCAAGAGGTGTCAAACTGTACGATAAGTGGTGGTACATACCGCATCACATCTGATCTTCCGCTTCTTACATTCGAGACAGCTTGATAAGAGTCAGCTCAGGTTCTCTGATCGTAGGACAGATGGCTCACGCAGTGTTCCGCTTGAGAGGTGCAAACGTGTCGTTGTTGAGAATATCGCTGGATGAAGGTGAAGCACTCATTCTGGCTCAGTGGACGGGCGCTGCCGATGGTGGTGAGACGATGAGGAGGGAAAAGAAAGGTGACGAGGAAGCTCGTGGAAAGGTTGGAGATGAGCAGGTCTGGGGTGTCGTCGTGTCGAGGGCTGATAAGACGAGCTTCGGTCGGACCACTGAACAAAGGTGGTACCGGTCGGGTATGTGTATTGTCGGTGCCCAGCTTTGCGGCCTTCGGTTGTATGTATTTGTCGATGTAGAAGAACAACAAGCCGACAAGACGCACGTCAAAAATGTATCGATCGGCAGGACGACACGCAAGTCTGGGTGAGATGGGGAGGGATAAGGAGTGGACAATCCGCATGTTGCTTCAAAGCTGATGACCGACGGCCATCGACCATTCTCATCGGCGTGTTTCGGGCGAAGAGACTGATTACTCATTTGATTTTTTTGGGCAAGCCCACTCTCCTTTGGATAGTTACTGCAGCACCGACCGACTTTAGCGCAAGAGTAGGCATGCAGGAACTGAGTATACGTGCATACAGATCAAACTTCCCAACGAGATCTCAGTCACCCCATCTCCTCTAGTTGCCCGCCAGAGCCCTTGCCTCCAAAGCCTGCCACCAAGCTACACTTCTCTCGTACGCCCCTCTCCCTTCTCCGGGACTAGCCACCACCCTGATGCCCTCCTCGTCCTCCGCATCGTCTACGCTCACGTCCGCATCCCCTCTGACAGATCTCCTCGCCTCTCGACATTCCCTGACCAAGTCGTCGAAACCTATATCGTTCCTTTTGCCATTGTGGAGCGTCCGCTCCCAACCCCACCTCGCCTTGTAGGCCACTCCGACCGAACAGCTGTTCCAATTGGCAAACGACCATTTACCCGTCTCGGGGTCGAATTCGACGTTTTTGCAGATCGGAGCGGATAACACGTCGGCCATGAGCGACAAGATGGTACCATTCGCACTGGCTCCTCCAGTAGCGTACACTCGAGATAAACGAGGGTTGGAAGTCTCGACAGCCGGTGTGGACGCCTCGGACGGAGTGGACGAGTCGTCAAGGATGGCTGAAGAGCGAGATCGGTAGTTGAGCAGCTGAGATTCGAGGATGGCAAGAGCTTCTTGTCGCACATCCGGGAATTGTTCCACTTTTTGAGCGACTTGAGCATCGACCGATTCAGACGTTTCTCGAGATCCGACATATTTGTGTACTCCACTCGCATTGTCCGGCTGGATATCAGCAGCAGTCTCAAGAAATGTATGACAAGGTGAGCTTACGATAATGTCTGGTAGCAGCCACCAGAATGCCGAAGAAGCGGGCAGATCGGCGTTGGTTTTTGGCCTGAGTTCCTCCACTGCAGCGTTGAACTTGTCCCAAGAGTTGTCAAAGTATTGGTCTCGCACATGCTGTCTCGCCAAAGAGCCGTCTGACATGAGTTGATATACTTCGCAAGAGGGGGATGACTCACTCTTGTAGACCAGCATGTTGAAGTATTGGAATTGTCCTGCACTTCGAGTATGACCGTTCTGCCGGATAGAAGGAGCATTCTGGGCGGGGTGGAAAAAGGCGTGGTATTCGGGATGAGGGTTGTACGTGCTTGTCGAGACCAACACGACGTCGGACGTTCCCATACTGATCAATCCTTCCGAGGGTCGCACTAGGTCGGTCAGCCCAACTTCCCACCCTCATACGCATACAACTCACAAACAAGGGACAGGAAGGTAGCCGGGTTATCACCCGTACCAGGGAAGATGCAGCATTGCGGATCAAACCCATACCGCTTGACGAACCACTCTCCTACCCTACCCACCACCCTCCCTCCATCCGTCTCGACTGTCCCAAGCTTCTTGCCCAGCTCCTGCGCTCCATCTGGTCCAGCAATCGCCTGCAACGCCGTAGGGTGCCATCCTCTTGCCGGGTGGTCCATCCTCCACAGGTTCATTCCACACGCATCACTCTCGTCGATCCCCTTGACCTCTCCATCCAAGCACAGCAACGTCGTGATGAAGCTCGAACAGAGACTGATCCTGTCGGTCGACTCGTATTCCTCGGGGAAAAGTCGTTTGAATCGCATGATCTGAGCTCCTGTGAACCGTTCGTACGCCTTGGATCCGGTAGCTCTGGCCAGATCCTCAGGTCCGCCAAAAGCAGCTTCGAGCGCTCGGCATTCTCGAGTCGTCGAAGAGTCTTGCCAGTTGGGCACGATAGGTCGTGAGAAGGCTTTAGGGAGTTGCTCGGCGAGAGAGTGGGAAGGATCGAGGGAGCTGAGAATGGATCGGGATTCTCGAGACCAGTAGACGGAAGCGTGTTGCTAACACTTGTCAGCTCATCCATTCCACCTACCGCACACACACCCTTGCTACTCACCTGGCCAGCGGCGGAAATTCCCCTAACACGCCCCACGTCCCATCCGGCCGCCTTGATCCTTTCAAAGAGCAGATCCATCGCCTCCACAATCAACATGACCGGCGAGAAGACTTCTCCAGAGCCCTTGGGACCGTGAAGCACCCCACCGACGGTTTTGTAGTGCGGAATATCGGCATCGAAGTTGACCGCAATCTCGGCGACAATGTCGAGCGTCGAAGAGAGAAGAGAAGCCTTGACAGCCTGCGTCGAGGCGTCTAGTCCGAGGAAGAGGTCTTGGAGAGGGGTGGGAATGGTCATTGTGGTGATTGTTGCAACGCGAGGAAGATGTCGAAAGGGAAGAGATGGATGGTTGGTTTGATTGATCAACGTTCCTTTGGCGACCAATATTTCAAGAGGTAAAGATGACAGAAGACCTGAACGTTGAACGAGTAAATTCCCCGTCCTCCATGACAACCACCCAGACTGTTATATGCACAGGCTGAGGAGAGTGGTCGAGCAGGAGCGGGGAGGTATTCAAGGAGCAAATATGGACAACATTGGACGGTCGGACCTTTAAATATCGCCCATTCGGACATTTCTCGGCTCATAGCGTCACCAACAGCTTTACATCTCGACCGTCACCACTTTACTCATATCTCGCTCGTAAAACTGATCTTCATCTTTGTCCCAGCGGCTCGTATGGAGGGTGGGAGACTCGACCTGCGAGGAGGATCCGGTCAAAGGAGACTGTCAGGGTGAAAGGATGGCGTGCATGCAAGGAAAATGCGAAAAGAGCCAACAAAGAAGCAGCTCACCTTCGACAGCACGTTGACACTCGCCTACATCGACCACAATGACGATCTCATATGCCGACTTGACAGTCATAGCTGCTACTCCATCCTCGAGAAAAGACTTCACTCGGATAGTATGGAAGGTGCCAGAGTGGGGAAACGGTATGAGTCTCGAGGCAAGTCTCTCAATTTGGTCGTGCTTCACATCTGACGTGGTGCGGGAGTATGAGACGATAGTACGGCGGGAGTTCGAGGAAGGCGGCTGGGCAAAGAACGGAGGAGACCAGACTTGGTAGATTTCTCCACGCTGGTGGTGGGGATGGTGCAGAGCTGATCACAGGTTGCTCGTCAATCGTCACGATCCTACCACCATTTTCGCCGGTTGCGAGACGCATCGAGTCAAGTCGTTTGTGAAGCGTAAAGGAAGCGAGGCAGTAGAGGACACTTGGATCTATGGCGTGACGGGTGTAGCTACCTCGGTACCCCTCCGTCGCGAGTCTGCTCTTACACTCCTCCAAACATCCGCTGAGAGCCAGGACGAGATTACGCTCGACACCTCTTGCGACTGGTACACTACCTCCTAGCCGATCCCGTGCACCTCCCACCTTTCCCCCCTCAATGGAAAGTAGTACCGGTGTTATCGGAAGCGCAAAGACGACTCGTCCCATACGGTAGCGGCAGCATACTCTGGTCGGATATTGGAGAGGAATTTTACGAGAAGTGTACGCTCGGCACGCGACTCCCAGGTTAGATCGTTCGCCCAGGTGATCGATCAGCTCGAATTCGTCTGGCCCATTCTTTCCGTGAACAACGAGCCTCAACAACGCCCTGTACCTCCTCGACCGGTACCGCAATCGATCGACGGCTGGACGGTTCTATTCGACCAGGACATGGACCGAATTGCGAGCATACTTTCGGAAGCGACTCGACAGAGACTATCTCGAGCCGACACTTTGCAACACGACGTCTTCACCCAAGATTTCATGTCTACTGGGACTTTACGGTTCGTCCACCATAGGGAGACCTTTGGACCGCAACCTGCTTGGCGACTGGCCGAGGCGGTCGAACCCATGGGCATCGCACGAGACCATTCGATCGTCCTCTTTACTCGGTGGAACTACAACATCGCCCTGGCCCTACTCATCACCTACATGCATGGCCTGACGAAGCGCGACATTCCCTCAATGCTAGTAGCCCTCGACGAGATATGTCGAGGCACCGGGATTCAGCAAGCTATGGCGTGGGATTTGGAAGCGGAGGGCGAGCTGGTGCGAGAGGTGCAGCGGTTACGAGGTGGTGAGCCAAGGCTGAGAAGCGGCAAGGGAGCTCATCTCTTGGATACGGTGTGGTATTCTGGCTCCTCGAGTGGCCAGCCAGGTCGAGACCAGCTGTTGGACAAGCTAATGTGGAACTGGTTGTAGCTCGCGGTAAACCAACGTATGTGTGGGTGAGAAGACTTCTGATGTTTTCATAACGCACAACATGACTATTTCGTTCTTCCTCTATGTAACCTGCTTCCACCCCGATCTGTGCTTTCAAGTCTCCTCTCCCAAGCGCCTAGTCGAATCGCTCCTTGTTTCCGGTGGGTCCGAGACGAAGCTAGCAGGTCAGCTCGACGGATCATCATCAACACAGCTCGGGCGCGGTATCGGACTCACCCCATCAAGGTAGAAGTGTCGACCAATGGCAAACGCAGCTCCGATGACTCCTGCTCCAACCACAAAGCCCATAGGGTACAGCTCGACCGGGATATCTACCTCTGTCAGCTTCCGCACCTGATATTTCCTCTCCCACGACACCGTCTCAAGTGATATCCAGGCCACTCACCCTTCAAGCCAATTCGGAAGATCTGCTATCAGGATACGCCCCCGGAGAAACAAACCCAAAGTCCAAGGTGTACTCACGAGCTTGCTCTTTCCACCTCGGTTGTCTTGTGCGGCATATCGCTTAGAGACGAGGTTGGCGGATCTAGCAGTCGAGGGAGCAGCTCTCAGACCGGTTCGAAGGGCGGGACCTCGTAGGGCGACAGTGTTGAACATTGTGAGTTAGCTATGAGAGATCGTGTATGTCAAGCTGCAGTGATAGATGATAGTATAGTAGAGAGATAGAGGATGTGGCTCACTAGACTCCCTTTGAATAGGCGGCTGGTGTGGGATATGCAGCAGCCGCGGTGGAATACGACGTCATGTCATATGACCCAGATCGAAAGGAGATCACCGGTCGCAACCCGGAGACTCCACAGGCAGATGCATGGCGCACCAGGATGTTTCCCCTCCTGCGTGCCTACTCCTATGCATTCCCTAGGCAGCCTACACCTCTACTAGGCGCAAAGGGACTAGAGTAGTCATACCCGCCCTTAACCCAGCTGGCCACATCTTCGCTCGACTATCCATCTACGAGTACGTTCCATCGCATTTATCGCACATCATCCCATCATGTCCAACGTCCAAGCCCAATTCGACCGAGCCGTCACTCTCATCAAAGAGCTCCCCACCGACGGACCCGTCAAGCCTTCGCAGGACCAACAGCTCGAGGTGAGTCCACACCTATCCCTTCCTCTTCCTCTATGCTCCCCGCTTGTCCGCTTTGACCATGGAGCTGATGTATACAGTTCTACGCCCACTTCAAGCAGGCCAACGAGGGTGACAACACCGGTGCTGCACCAGGTAAGCCGCAAGATGGGACCGTATAAGGTGAAGCACCCTGACAGAGTAGGAGCTTTCAACTTCACCGCCAAGTACAAGTACAATGCGTGGAAGAAGCTCGAGGGCATGAGCCAGGAGGACGCCAAGAAGAAATACGTCCAGCTTCTCCGAGACGTGAGTGACGATGGCCCTGTAGACGAGATCGTAGTTGACAATGTGTAGATGCTCGAGAAGGCCGACGACGAGCAAAGCAAGAAGTACCTTGCCGAGCTTGATGGTGAGTCCAATCGCCTTGCTCATTTGGCCTGTCGCTGATATCGTAGCCGCTGGAAAGTAGACAAATATCTGGAGATAGGTGCTGGTAATCATGTGCTCGAGCAGTATGCAACAGATGCCCATACTTTGGACATCCCGAGTGCTCAAGCCTTGTTCATCTTGTTGGCGAAAGGTTCAATAGCCCAATGTACTGCTAGCTGAGCAGAGCGACGGTCACAAAGTACCAAGAAAGTCGTCTGAGCTGTTTGGTCGAGTTGACAGGATGCCGATGAGGACAACGCAGAGCTACCAAGCTTTGAGACTCCACGACCAAAGAGCATTTCGATAGCTTTCCATGCATACCTATCGTATCCCTACAATCGTTCCCTGCTAACATCTAGTGATGCTCGTGATGCGCCTGCTCGAACCGGATTCCACTACGAGTGAGCTAATAGCAAGCCAGCAACAAACAGCCGAGACGTACCAGTATCCGCAAGCCTTTGGTCCAGGCTTGTCGAGGTTGATGTAGATCTTTGGGTGTCCGAGCGCTCCACCTCCTGCTCCGTCAGCATCACAGCTCTTTCTACATGCAGCAGACAGAGAAAGCGAGCAGGTGGGATAAAACGTCCTCGTGTTGCACAGAAGTCGACAAGGTGCCAACATGGTCAATCACCTCATTTCCCGTCCACTCCGCCTCGCTCTTCCTCAGCATTTCCGCACGACTATCGAGTCCCTAGCTGCTCACATGTCCATCTTGGACAGGTTCGACAATCGCAGGGTATAAGAGACAGGGGTAGATGCTATTGAGCAGACTGACCTCCATTGCACGTAGCTCGTCGTGCGTCTACCAATCGAATAGGATCCTCCGCTACCATGCCCATCGCACTCGGCGCATTGGGCTGCATGTCCAGCCTGATCTGTTCGAATCGAGCGTTATCGAACGCATGTGGCTTCGGGTTTTGGCTCGTAGACCATGTGGAGGGTACGTTGGGAGATTGCTGAATGTCGGCGGGGGAAGACGAGGAGGGCTGTTTGTCCGACAGCGGTGCAGGCGGTTGAGGGATGCTGGAGTATGTTCGAGCGACGGACAGAGTTGCCGTTCGCGATGACGAGGGGAGGGATCGAGAGAGGATGCGTAGAGCCGACATGTTGGGTAGGTGTAGGGTGTAGATAGGTGTTCAAGAAAGCGTTGAGGAGAGTTGGGAGCGAGAGGAAACAGCTAAACGAGTCTAGAGAATCTGGACAGGCATGTCAGGCTCATTACATCTCCCGTCATGCATCAAAAATGTTTGGCTGACAAGGTGAGAAGGGGACTCTCTTCGTCAGAAACATCTTGCATTCGTCTACGGACATTAGATAGCTCGTCATCCTTCTCTACGTATGGACATCCTATCTCGACACGGTTTTGTTCAGACACTACGACATTCGACGACATAACGACGCTTTCTTCTCGTTTCCTCGCATCGATCCCCAGACCGACCCCGACCCAAACCACCTTACGCCTTGACGTTGTGAGCTTCCGACGAAGCAGCGACCGAAGGGCTAGCACCGGTCTCGGCAACCGCAATGTCTTCTCGAACATGAGCACCCTGTCCATGCTCATGTCCCAAGGGGAAGATGAATTTGAACAGAGGCTTGACGGCCCAGAGAACGAGAATAATGACGATGGGCTGGTACATCAGCACCCTACATGCGTGTGATCAGAGGAGACGAGACTCACGGTGAACTCGAAGACACCAAACACCCACTCGTGGAGACTGGCCCACTTGTACATGCCTTGCGCACCCTCGGCGATTCGTACGATGAGCCGGATGAAGAAGAGACCAAAGGTGATCAAGATTTGGGTGAGCAAGAGTTGGATGTGAGGGTACTGGACGGTCGGGTTGGCGGAAGCGAGGAGTCGAGTAGCTCGTCGCTTGATGACCAGGACAAAGATGGAGACGATGATAATGGTGATAGCTTGGAGGACGTTTCCAGCGAGGAAGATCAAGCCAGAGGTCTAGGCCTTGTCAGCTCGGAACCTGCAGTGAGATTGAGCAGCTTACTCCGGTAGCAAACATGGGGTCGTCGGAGCCTGGAACTCGCTTGGCGCTCTCTGCACCGGCGACAAAGTATTGGCCGGCAATCTGCATGACGACTAGTTTGTCAGAACCAAGAGGCGGCTAGGTGTAAGGCGATGAAGTAGCTCACCCCAGACGACATCAAGGATGACAAAGACTACACTGTCAGCGACGTCGACTACGAGGAGGAATGGTTTACGCACGAGTCAAGAGAGATCGAGGTCGCATAGGCGAGAGCTGTCGACCGTCCGGAGTATACTTGATGGTTCGCTGGATCGACTTGTACATGGCGGCCGTGATCAGGACCGTAGCGATCTGGACGAGGTAGATTCCGATGAGGAAGGGCATACCCTGTACAGTCAGCCTTGCGATCCTCTAGAGATTGCAGATGTGCTTACGCCAAAGGGGTGACCGTGCGAGTAGAGTCGAGCACCGTACCCCAAAGCCTCGATGAGGCCAGCAAAGAAGAACAGTCCATGGCTGACGATCAGCTCGGCAATCGCTCCAATCGGGCTTTGGGTCAAACTCACACTGATCGAGTACCTCGCTTGGCAAAGAGGTAGAACAAGTGAGGACCGGTTACAGCGAGAAAGACGAGGACACCAACGATGCCCAAGCCGAGAGAGGGGACATAGCCGTACTCCCACAAAGAGGCATTGCCATCTTCGGGGTCAGGGTTGACAGGTCCGTTGTATCCCATCTGCTCGCTGTCAGCTCTCCCGAGTCAAGCACGAGGGGACAAAGAGGCTACTCACGATGTATTATTATACGAGCAGAGTATAGATGGATAGCGGTCTAGCCGGTATAAGAGTCGAACAGGCGAACAGAGGCGATTCAGACAAAGGTCGAGGGAGAAAGGCAAGAAACTCGCTGAGCTTGGGGAAGAAGAAAGAGTCGGTCGATGGCGAGGGGAAGATGGGGGTCTTATACCGCTGGGGTGCTCGACGTCGGACGATGGTCGTGAAGGGATGGACGATACTTGGTCGCTGCCCCCACCAGGGTCGATGTAATTGGTAAAAACGGACAAGAGCATGTTGTTCGGGAATGGTGGGGCAAATAATCCAAACCGAATCAGGGCGTAACAAGGGTGGTCGTTCCAAAAGCACCGAGTGTGTAGTACCAGAGGGTCCGAGGGGGCGTAGAATGTCGTTGTCGGTCTGGAGCTAGGGTAGAGAGAAAATGATTGATGAGTGTTGGTGAGAAGAGTTGAATGTAGGGTCGTTGATTTGATCGGGTGAAGGTAGCTCAATCTGATCCCTGTAACTTAGAGTCACCCCTCATCATGTGGTACCTGAATAGACTCCAACGTACGAGTACGAGTCACAAGTGACAGAAGAGACACCTAAGAGATGTGTTTGATGTCGTCTCGGATCAATTGTAGCCGACGCCCCCTTTCACTTACAAGGCACCAATCCAGGCTAGAACTAATCATCCTAGATCGATCAACTTACCCCGTTCCCCATTCTCACGCTCCAAACCGTCATTGTCGTGTCGTCGAGACGTCGCCAAGCATCGTATGATGGCCCGTCGTCAAGGTGGCGTGATCGCCGTTTCTACCATCCGACCCAATCCTCTGGAATAATCGCCAGGGTAAGTTTCAGCCACCGCGATCGACCTCGACCCGACCGAGCTGTGACGGATCTTGCCAGGTGATGCCCCACCTTGTCCACTACCTGCGTCGGAGCAGAGTCGACTCCACGCCACGGTCGATGACACTTCTCCAGCCACACCCGCATGTCCCGGTGGATGGAAGGATGATCAAAGGCATGCCGTCCGTCGTCGAGCAGACTTGGTCGGGAGCATTCGGTGTTTGCATCGCCATCGATTGCGCAGCGCCGGAGTCAGCGGATCAAGCTCAAAGGTGGGGAGATGACCGTTTCCTATTATTATTTTCGCCTTGCGAAGCTCCGACGTGACGCGATGGTCCAATCGAGACCAGCTGTAAGTTTAGTTGATATTCGCTCCCCATACACAGTCCATCACTTGTGAAAAGCTCTGCATAGTCGATTCGATCGTGTGGATCAGCTATATGCGGGAGGACCAGCCGATTGTCCCGCTCCAGTACCTCCAAAGTACCCTGGCGGAGCATCTCCTTGTTCTCCTCCGGTCGTCGTATGATGCGCGGGATCCGCTCCAACTTGAGCTACGTGTGGCTGATCGATCGATAGGGGCGTGTGATGACGAGCATGGGTCGACATGGACGCTCGACGTTGAGCTACCGCAGCTTCAGACGCCGCAAAGCTAGGTGGAGGCTGGTCGAGAGCATGCGAAGGCGGTGGAGATGGCGGATGATAGGTTGGCCGAAAGTCGGGCAAGGCAGGAAGAGATGGCTCGTCGATGCCCGGTGGTAGATCATCCTGCTCTATCAGCACAGTCACAAGGTTGGTAGACTCACATGAAGGTCGACAACGCGACTCCCTGCTCCAAGACCAAGACTCTCGATCAACTCTCGTCCACTCTGTCCAGCTGTACTCCTCTCCAAGCCCAGGCGACCCATCATTCCCCCAGCGATATTGACGTCTTCGTCGCCTTCTTGTGGTGGATCCATGACGCCTGCTGCTCCGAAACTCGCTGCCACGTCTGGTGGAGCGACAGAAAAGGTCTCGTAGCCGTCGAACTGACCGTCAGCTGTCGAGCCGGATAAAGTACTCACCTCGACCCAAGTTCCCAATTCTCCGCCTAGACTTCCTCTTCTGCCGACCATGACGTTCCTCTCCTCGTCGCCTAGCCCCACTGGAATGAGTCGTTCCGACGGCACAGCTTCTGCAGGTCCAGTCGCTTCTCCATTCCTGATCTGCGCTTCGCTCTCCAGAAATGTCGGTAAATCGCCTGCTTGAGCATGCGACGGTCCAGCTTGGTCGAATGGCGGAGGCATGTCGCTCGAAGATCCGCCGTCTGCTCGATATGTTCCACTTTGACCTACCATGTCCATCCCCTTGAGCCTATACGCCTGTCTCACCTCCTCTTCGCTCATATCTCCGTCTTCTCCTCCTTGACCGAGAGCAGGCGCCACACCGCCTGATATGACCACCTCGGTCGGTTCTCTCCACACCTTGGGCCTAAACTCGATCTCTCGCTCCAACACCCATGCTAGTCCGTCCGAGCTCGCACCGACGTCGACACCGCCGAATCCGATCGTAGCTCGGACAAAGAAAGTGACATTGTGGTATGGCGTAGATTGGGTAATCTCGCCCCATGTCGAGTCTGCAACAGAGCCGAGCTGAGTCGTCGGAAGCGTAAAGAGTACTCGCAGAGGTGGATGTGATCGAGACGATCCAGGATATCGAAGCACCTTGCCAGATGCATAAATCAAGCTGAGATGTCGAGGCGAGTCGGTGGAATCGCTCGAGGTCGCCTTGGAAGATGACGCCGAGGGGTGTTCGTCGCTGATCCGTACTCGTTTGAACATTTCTACTCGAACTCGTCGTAGTGACCTCAATGTATCCGCAGGATCAGGTTGACTAGACAGGCCCGCTACACCGGTCTTCTGTCGAGGACCAGGTTGGACCTCCACGCCCAGTCGTAGGAGCTTGCCGATACGAGGTCGAGTTTGGTCGAGCAGCATCCTAGCTTTCACTCCATCCCGCTCCAAAACTTCTTCCACCTCTTGCACTACTTCGTCTACTCCATCTGCATCATCGGTGAAGACGTCTTGCGGAGTGCCTTCCACCGGTACACTCTCCGTGATGATCGCTCCGCCAGGCAAAACCAACGAGACTGTCAAATTCCACTTGACTTCTCCTCGATTATGATGCGACAAATTGAGCGTTCCAGGTAGAGGTCCATGTTGAGGAAGAAGGATGTTGAAGCGATGTATCGAAGGAAAAGCGTCGGTGGTGGAGGAAGATGTCGCAGTGGATGATGGGTAGAGGGTTTGCGGATTGAAAGTGCGAATAGCCAAGGTAGGTCGGTGGGGGTAGTAGTCATTTAGCGTCAAGGTGACTGTCCTGCTTGGTCAGCCGAGCCTCGTTTTCCAACAGTGAGACAGCTTACAAAGATTGCACCGACGGTGTTTGACCATCAGAGGTCCCTAGACCTTTGACAAAGACCTCCCCTTGAACTGTCCTCCCCCAAAAGAAGCTGGGCGAGTCGGGTAGCGGAGCGACGAGGACTTGCGGATGAGAGGGAGAGTATCCAGGTGGTGATGAGTCGCCTGGTGGTGTATCGGTAGCCATAGTCGAGACCGGAGGAGCGAGATGAGGTGTGGATGTCATGCTCCAACGACCGAGGGGCGAGGAGGATGACTGATGGAAAGAAAGAATAGCCGACGGCCAAGCTCGCAGAGGAGTAACGCTGAAACACCACTTGATGGGATGGCCGGCAGACAGTCGGTGGGCGTATAGCAGACTTGTTGGCTAGCCGGGCGAACGCAGAAAGTCGAGGTGGGGGGGAGATATCGAGAGGTGATCAAAGGAAGAGAACGCTTGAAATGCTCGGAGGTGAACCTCGACCTCGACTTGTTGACGAGTACGAGTAACTCTCGGCTGGTCCTTCCTCCTCAAAGCCATCCGGACCTTTCTTGAGCCTACGCCGCGTCATGCAGTACCCGTGGCTAGACGTAGTCGGACTCATTGTACCGAATTGGCTGCAGCTAGGGTGACATCGATCCATACAGGTATACAAAAGTAATCGCAAGCCAAACCATCTCATCCTTATTTATCGGATCCTCTTGAGCCTCTCGGTATTCTTCATGACCGCAAACTCCAGGTTCTCCGTCTTGTCCGTCACCCGAGTCAATCTCTGGTTCTGACCCGTCACCTCGTCGCCCATAGCCGTAGCGAGGTTCTTGAGCCGCTTGGTAACCTCGTACGTCTCGTCGAGATTCTGATCGAGCTCGTCCTCTAGCTCATCGTCCGAAGCACTAGCATCGAACTGATACCTCGCTCGAGCGTCTTTTCGAGCCTTTTGCTCTCCTGGGAGAGGGATTCGATCATCCGAGGAAGCGTAGGGTGCGGGATTGGCAGCTCCGCCGAGTCGACGTCGAGTATCCGTGACATCGTTGATGGCTTTGGCTCGGTCGATTCGCTCCATGGCATGTCGTTCGTTGACCTTGTCCTCTTGAGCTTGACGCTTGGCGTCCTAAGTGGTCAACTGTGTTACTTTGCAACGAACATGAAGACTTGCCTTGTTCCAGACGATGACGGGCCGGAAGATGCTCTTGTTGAGCTGCTTTAGCTCGCCAGCCTTGTCCTCGGCTCGCTGATTGTTTGCCTTGGCCATGTCGAGGTATCGCTCCGAATTGGCAATGCGCTCTGCTCGTTGGCACAGCAAGTCTCAGAGGACGTCAAGACTCACCAGATTGATCAGCCAACTTGGAGATTGTCCCCCGAGCATTCTCCTCTGCCTCTCGGGCCAGCCTCAAGGCGTTTCTCCTCAGTCAGCAGCCGTCCTCATTCGGAGATTCACCAGACTCACCTCGTACTAGCCAGCGACTCTTGCTTGAGCCCTCTCATCTCCTGCTTGATCCCCTCTACCTCCTCATCCTCATCGAAATCCTCCTCCATCTCCCTCCCTTCATACCCATACTCCCGACTCTTCTGCGGCTTTTCGGGCGCAGCAAATCCCGCAAACAGTTCGTTTCTCGCTGCATCTGCAGGGTTTACTGCATCTTTCGCATAAGGATTTCCGCCACCTCCCGCACCTCCAGCAGCACCAGCTCCAGCATAAGGGTCGTTGTTGCTAGGCGCGGATGACCGGGCATACGGGTCGGCTCCGCCGTAACCACCGCCGTATCGATCAGAAGAGCCCTTCTGGGCGTACGGGTCGGACTTGGGCTCTTGACCACCTTGGGGAGGGCCGACGGGGGGGATGAGGGGTGCGTCTTTGTTCCGCTTGAAAAAGGACATGATGGGTTTGTCAAAGGCGGTGTTCTGGCTCGTCAGCTCCAGGTCGAGGCGGAACAGCTTTTGGGAGGGGCGATGTGGGGTATGGTAGATATTTGCTCACTCGGTCAGAATTAACGGTCGGTGACAAGATGAAAGGAGGAAAGTGTATCGAAGGGGAAGGCTCGAGTACTCGTAGTGCGCTGGAAGGGGTCTCGTCAAGCGTTTCAGACTCCTTCGAGGTGGGTTCTGGTGATGTGGTCGGCTCTGTTCAGGCGGGGATAGGACAAGCTTATTCGTCGACCTAGATGAATGTACAGGGCTAGATCGATGTAGTAGGGAGCGATAGTGAGTTGTAGTAATAGGTCTGGGGATGTCGAGCATAGGCTATTCGTACTCGTATCAGCTGGACAATGGAGCGCGGCTCGACGTCACTCACTCGACAAGCAAGCCCATATCCACCGTGGGAAGCCTCAAATCAACATAACCACAGTATAGCACCTCGAACTTCTCCTTTCATCATCCTCTCTAAACACTTTGCTCAACATGGCAGGTCTACCATACGACCGCACCCCCACGCCAGAACCGGCTCCCCAGCCTGGTCCGAGCACGGCGCCCGGAGCACCCGCTGGACTCGACATGGCGCTAGACGATTTCATCGCTCAACCCGCACCGATATCCGACCAAGCTCGAGACTTGATGGGCAGGATGGGCAAGGGAAAAGTGTACCTACTCGAAGAGACTCCGGCTATCATCAATGTGGATGGGGAGAGCAGGATCAGGGGTGATCCGGTATGTTCGAGGTGTCGTACTGAAGAGGAAGCGAGCTGATGAGCAGCGTATAGCGTCGTTGGCTGAACAGCTAGACTTGCATGATCCTTCCGACTGGCTTTGTGAGTTTAACCTTCGGTCTTTGAACTGCAAGTCTATCGCTGAATTGTCTTAAGACGCTACAGCGGCTGCTTCACCTTCCATGATCCGCCCTTGTGCGCTGTTCGTACGGTCCGACCTAATCAAGCATCTCTCGACAGCAAAGGTGTTCACCTGGACAACTGGTCTAGGCGCAAATCCCATGGGTAGGTCATCGTGCAGGCAATCAAATGTATCGTATATAGTATGGCTGACACGCAGGTATCGAATGGCTCAACGACGAGACCCTCTTGCTGCTCTTCCGAGATCCCGGTGCAACTTTGCTCGCCCTCTCCCTCCTCGCCAAGGCCGGCTTCGACCCGGCAGAAGGCGACGACCCTCTTCTCGAACGTTCTGCCCATTCCATGCCCATATCACTGCTTCCTCAAGCAGGGCTCGAGCCCGCAGACTCGAAAGCCGGTACCGAGCTCCTCTCTTCCTCCACCTCGACCGATCCTTCTGCAGCTCGACGTCGAGGCAGAGGAACCTTCGCAGGAGAACACACGGACGGATCGGACCTGCCTTCTCTGGTGTCGGACGATATCAAGGCGGAATGGAATTTGGCAGATGGCATCGACCCCAAGGCGAGGATTGCAGTGCGATACGCGGTAGAATCGGATGGAGCATTGAGGAAAGAGGCAAAGCAGTCGGAATGGTATAAGCGGAATGGGAGACAAGCAGGGAAAGAACGAAGCTCGACGCAGAGGGGATATGGAAGGGAGCAGGAGAGGGAGGATATGAGCTGGCAGGGCAGAGGCGGGGAAGGTGGGGATGAATTTAGAAGGAGAATAGGAAGAGAGAGGAGGGGTCCTTATGATCGACCAGCTGCAAGGGAAGACAGGAATCGAGGGAACAGGACAGCGGATGATTTGGACGCGGAGCTGGAGAGGATGGCGAAGAGGAGACAGGGTGGAGAGGATGGGGCCGAGGAGAACGGTGGATCGATGGAAATGGACGTGGACATGGAAGGGGGATTGGACAGGCGTAGAGGTGGAGAAAGAGGAGACAGACGGCCTAGGCGGCAGGAGAGAAAAGGAAGGGATGATCTGGATAAAGGTAAGTCTCAACAAGGAAGGTTTTGTGCTGATTGACAGAGTTGGAAGATATGGCTGCGGCTCGATCAGCAGCACCTGCCTAGATGTCTCATATAGCATATTATGCAACATCGATCGTGCCCTCCTTTCGCCTTCCGCGATGCTGTTTCGGCTTCGACTCCTCGAGGGGCTCTTGCGCTTCTGGCTATGGCACAGAGGGGTGTCGGAGGGGTGGGTCGTGGGTGAAAGGACCTGGGACGAGCAGCTTCGAGTCTTGAAGGACGGCGTGTGGCCTAGCAGCTGACGGTCGAGGATGAAAGGATCAGGCCATACTTTGCTTGCGACACGACAGTAGGTGCATGATGATATAAGGAGAATACCTGCAGGCGAACCGTCCTGTGTTATCTTCGCCATTCCTCTATTTTCCCAAAGCTATACATTTACCACCCAGTCATGACCGATACCACAACGAACAGCATAACCAATGCCCATCTCATCGACCAGAGCATCGAGCCGACCACCCCCCAAGAAGCCAGCGAGCCCGAAAGCCGTGTTTCTCATTCCAACTATACGTTCAAGCCGTTCACCAACAAGGAATTCACCATCTGGCTCAAAGCAGCTAAGGGCAAAGCAGTACAACAAGCTCTGGGTAGGTTGGCGTCATTTGCTACGCAACAGGAGTCGGCGAAGAGTCGAGAAGACTTTGTTCGGGATCTGTCAACAGTCTCCAGCGCTCGGGACAGTTTCTGTTTCGACAAGGCTAGCAAAAAGTCGAAATCGAAGAAGACCACGACGGTTGACCATGCGGCGAATCTTCAGGCCTTCCTCGACGGAGCCGCGTCCACCCTTGCCGATCCCGATTTCGAGCCCAAGCGGCATGTCGCCGAGTCATCTCGAGAAGAGGGCGGGGAACAACTGTGAGTTGACGGAGCGGACAGGAGTCGCCGGACACTAACGTCCAAGGGATCCTCGAAGTCAAGCTTTGTTAAATTCTGCGATGACAGCAGGCAGACGACATCTGAACAAGTACGTCCTGCACACCATCCAGTGTCCGCACTGCGCTCATGATAGCTCTCGAAATGCAGAATCCTTGGGCGACGCAATCGAATCGGGGATCACCCAGGGACTCCGTAGGATGTGGTAGGGCGAGGCTGTCCGGACCGTTAACTTCAGTAGTGCATAAAGCGGGACGCAAAACATCGGGCAGATAACGGCACTGTCTCGATTGAGCTTGACGAAGGTACGAAGGTGGAGAGGTTTATGTCGGTGGACGTTGGACCAAGGGGCGAGCCAAAGAGCGACGAGCAAGAGGCGAGAGTCCAGTCAGACGTATACGATGCATTTACCATACTGTCCATGCCGCCAGAGAGTTCGTGTCGTATCGTAGACGCGCGATTTTCATATCGAGGTCGAGGTCAAGGTCAAACGCCTTGGCACGATGACCTCGAGCTGTGTTGATGGTGATCCCTTGTTGTTTTTGCCACCCACTCATCTTTGACCAAGACGTCACCAGCCAGAGACTGCGGTGAGCGAGCATCTGCTTGGCATCCCGACAGCGAGAACAAATCCTTCCTTGACCTTCAACCATATCCTGGCTGTATCTCACAGACATCTTATACGTACACCGGACGTCTTGAGCAGAGAAGTGGAGGCCGCGACCATATTGGACTAATTCACTTGTCGTCGATCTGAATAGACCTCTTGAGGCAGAAGTGAGTCGTCTCACCCGGTCGCAAGATCAAGCTGACCTTCAGTGTGTATACCGATCATCTGTGCGTCCCGACTGACTTCCTCTCAACCATCCGCTAGCCCTCGCTAATATCTCTCTAGGTGGTTTCCCCACCAAAGTGAGTTGCTCTTCTTGTTCACGAGACAGGTAGAATAGACGAGGCTGACAATCAGATAAAGCAAGATGCTCCGGAGCCTGGACGCATGTGTCCAAGGTGTAACAACCGTACGTCGCACTTGGTCGTATCCCATCATAAACAATCAGCTGAAAGGTGTAGCATCGGTGACTGGGGCAAAGAGTAGGACATGGTTTGAGCTGTTCTGGATTCCCCTTATCCCGTTTACGAATTCGCACATCTGGATCTGCACCATTTGCCGTGAGTCTAGCTCTCTACCACGCCCTCCACATTCCTGTCACCCGACCAGCGGAACCTGCACGTCTCTGTAATGTTGCATTGCGCGATGCTAAAAGCTATCAGAGTGGGAGATGAAGAAGGGAGACGGACCCGATCCTCAACCGCCAGGAAATCACGGTCAAGGGCCAGCCGGAAACCCCCAACAATACGTGCAGCCTGGATATGGGAGATGAGGAGTGTGCATGCACGAAGGAGAAGTCTTCGAGGGGAGACGAGCGAGGTGGAAAGGGCAGGCAAGGGAAGAGAGGACCAAGAGGGAGATCTTTGAAGGAGTACAAGTTGAGTTTGGTATCGTTTCCTTTACCTATAATGTATCAGAGTGCTACAGCATACTACTCGATCAGTCGCTTCGCCTGCTCGATTTGTTTGCCTCACAATTGATATGGCGATTTTCCGGTAACTTAATGCAGTGTGGGATATGCCATGGCCAAAGGCAGGGAGGTTGATCGACCTTCCACCCATCAACACTTTTCGCCATCCCATCATCAACAACACCTCATCTTGACAGCTACTATCTCGACGATATCCATTCTTCTCATACCTGCGATTCAACTTGCACACGACACTGCGGTACCTCCTCAACGATAGCACCTCGACACGGCATCATAGCGACCAAGCAAATCAGCTGGACCCCACCTTTTGCGCTCGTTCATCCGGGTCCTTCGAGTGTCCTTTGCGGCGATTCACACCCTTCGCATTTCGACCGTTGCTACTTTATACCGACCTTCTCTCTCAATAGGCAGGATCGTCTTGAAGCACGGATGCGGCGTGGAGATACCGGTGAGTCCTTCCTCCTGTCGATCACTTCGCCCTTCCGCTGCATTCCATTACTACTGCACCACCTCGGTTCCACTTACTCTTCCGCTCTTCTTCGACGGGTTACTCGACCTTGACGGCACTGATAATCAGAGACTGCAGCTTGGTGATACCTCTTCCACTCCTTCATACGCCATGATCCTCATCCTCCACCTCCTCGCCATGTTCCGAGTCAGCGTAGTCTCCGCCGACAGCAAGCAAGACGTCGCTCGGCTCGGCAGCTTCTATACTACTATACCGCTATGGAGATCTGGAGCAGGGACAAATGTCGTCAGCGTGGGCATGGGGAACCCGCCGCAAGACCTCAACCTGACCCTGAGTGAGTGGTCTTGATATCCGGAAGAGGCGACCAGCTAAACGAACAGCGACCAATGTAGGCTTCATTGCGGTCGCTGGGGATCAGTGTCAGAGGTGTACCGACGACGCTGAGGAGTACGCCAGTGCTGATACCTCCCTGCTCTCAAACTGACGTACAGGTATATCAGCGCTGAGTCGAGTTCTTACGATGTGAGTTGTCTCAGCTGTTTCGCAAGTATAGTCGCTGATACTCGCAGTTTTCTCGAGACGCCGTATCGTACACCGCGATTTACCCTTCAGGATTGAAAGACTCTCTTGTTCTAGGAGGGTTGTTCGGCCAAGACATGATCACCGACGCTCGAGGGGATGGAGAGAACCCTCGACCTATCGCTATCATCAATACCCTTCGGCAGGATGTCACTACCGCTTTAGGAGGAGCCGAGAGCCAGCTCAGTACGGGATCGTCTGGCTTTTGGGGGCTGGGGCTGTTTCTTGTGAGTGCCCATTCCTTGACTTGAAAAGATGTGGAAGCTGATCGATCTTAGCCTCGACTCGCCAATTCGATTATACCTTCCATGTTGAGTGTTACAACCGATGGTCGACCTAGCGAAGCTTCATCGTACACTGTCGGATTCGACGTGGGCAACTACTCAAATAGGCCCGACTCTCAAGCTGGAACGATTCATTGGGGCGGTGTCCCTACTGGGGCATATCAGGGGAATTTGTTGGTTTTCTGATGTACCTCGTCGACGAAACTGATTTGTAGTGCTTGGATTGGAGTAGATGGCAACGTTGCAGGAGGATGGGGCATTGGAGTAGACAGGATGAGAGTTGGATCCACAATTGTTGACGCGTCAGCATACTATGTGAGCCGACTCGTCCCCAGCCCCTTGGGGGCTTTGGCGAAGTGCTGACTTGTAGGGCTCGCTCGATCCTGGCTTCGACTCGATATTCGTCCCGACAAAATTGGCCGAGCAGCTATATACATCTGTACCCGATGCTAGTCGGGATGCGTCGGATAGCACGAGATGGGTGATTCTTCATAACAACAAATAAAATGATAGCCGGGTAGCTGATGAGTCAGAATGTTCCGTGTGAAACCAACATCTCAATGACCGTGACCATATCTGGCCACGAGTACAACATTGCTTCGACGGAGCTGGTTCAACCTCGCGATAGAGCAGGGAGAACATGTTGGGGGAGCGTAGTGGCTTGGGCGAATGCGAGTCTACCGGAGGAGCTAGGCGAGATACGGTTAGGAACTCCTTTCCTCTCGGGCATCTATGCGTGAGCTGCAAAGTTCCCATGTGCTGTTCCAGCTGACTCGAAAGAGCACTCTATTACTCGCCTGGAGAGCGGTTCGTCGGGATAGCTGGGAAACCTGGAACGGTCAACGCTCTCGACGTCAGCAGCGGAAATGGCTCGGGCGGGAAACCTAACATGAAACTAGCGGGGATTCGTAAGTTATCTTGCATCATAGAGAAAAGGAACCATGCTGAACGGAAGTCATCGGCACCCTACTTGGCGTCCTCCTTGTTCTGCTCTTCCTATGTTATGGTCGAAATCGAAATTCTTTCCAATCGATATGGTATCGCTCAATCCGGCGGCAACATCGAGTCCAAACCAACGCCATGGTCCGAGCAGCGACTCTTCCTCCGCCCATGTTCATTCCACCTACAGCACCGCTCATGGGCCGACCGATGGGCCCAATGGCGCCCATGGGACCATTTGGACGACCGATGATGCCTGTACAGCCTAGCAACATGATGTGGGGTCCACCGGCATACCAACACCCGATGCAGGCGCAGCAGCAAACGATACAGCCAGGCCAGGTGAATCAACAATATCAGCAGCTTCAGCAATCACCGCCGCAAACGATGCCTTCCGCTGTCGAGCATACACCTCAAGGTTTTTATGCTCATCGGCAACAACCCAGTCGATCGAGATCGCCTCAGCAGACTACGGTCAATCACGCCATCCTTCCCAGCCCACCTCGTCATCACCGCTCGGCGTCTTTACAGTACCAAGGAGTTCCACACCCGGCTACGCACCGAGCAGATCATCAACAACAGCTACAATCTCCGATTTCTAGCGGGAGTCGATCTGTACGATGGGGACCGGCCGCTGCTGCTAAGCATGCTTCGTATCCTGCCGGATCCAATACGCCGAGGCGTAATCTAGCGTTGAATTTACCTCGAAGGGTATCGACTGGCGCGGCGGATCGGACGACACAGCACGAGGCTTGGATGAAAAAGTTTGGTGGACCGGGACAAGATCAACAGCCGTATCCGACACACAGGCCACCTCAGCCGAAGCCCACACCACCGCTCCAACCCGATACTGCCTTGGCTGCGCCAAAGCAGGTGGAGGAGGCGCGTCGACAAGGGTCATCGGAGAAGAAACGGCCGTTCAGCTGGGCGAGGAAGTCAAAGAGGGATAGTAAGGGTAGCTATTCGCCAGTCAACTTGGGTCAGGCGGATCTCGGAGCGATGGAGAGGGGCGAGAAGAGGAGAAGTTGGTTTGGTAAGAGCGTGGGGAGCGTGATGAGCGAGGCGGAAAGGTCGAAGCGGGCGGAGAGGACACGGGAGCGAGACGCTTTGGCGAGACGAGATGCGGCACATGGAGCGCTGTAAGGGTGACAAAGGGTGTCCATGACTGTTTCTAGGCATTGTAGATACCACATGGACCATGGTGCTAGATCAGTGATGAGCAGTGAGGCCACCACAGGCATGAGGGCATGAGAAGGATGATAAGCATATGGCCATCCTCAAGTGACGTGTTCCCCTCCCAATCGTCGCGTTGTTGCTGCTCGCCCGAATTTGATTCCGTTGCTTTCCCCTTTGTCGTTTCTTATCTGAGTCGGTTCTGCACGCAACAAGATAGCAAAAATATCCAAAATTCATACCGCACAACCCCAGCATCTCATCTCTAAACCCAACGACCTCGACCCACCTTGCTCGTCTCAGAGTACACCACTAGCCCTCGAACACAAGGGAGTGGTGCATCTCTTCCATTTAGTCTCTTTTCTCACTTGACGCAACTTCGCCAAAAACCCTGCTGCGACTCACCATGATGCGCTCTATCCGACCCTCTGTCGCTCGACGAGCCTTTTCAACCCTCCCTCGAGCTCGAGTCGCCCCTGTCATCGCCCGAAGAGGATATGCCGTCGCTGCTCCTGCTGTGGGATCGTATGGACCGTCCGACGAGCCGACCCTCAACTCGCCCTCTGAGCTGGCTAGGAAAATCTCGTCGAAAGTCTTGCCCAAGTTGGTCAAGCCGGATGTCAAGAAGGTCTTGGTGGTCGGAAGTGGAGGATTGAGTATCGGTCAAGCTGGAGAGTTTGACTACTCTGGTGCGTCGTCCACATGAATTGGGTGGGAATATCAGACTTGTGTAGCTGACAAGACTAGGTTCCCAAGCTATAAAAGCGTTGAGGGAGAGCAACATCGATACCATCTTGATCAACCCCAACATTGCTACCATCCAAACTTCTCATCACCTCGCTTCGGAGATTTACTTTTTGCCCGTCACTCCCGACTATGTCGCCTACGTCTTGGAAAAGGAACGACCGGACGGTATCCTCTTGACGTTTGGTGGACAGAGTGCCTTGAACGTTGGTATTCAGTTGGACAAGATGGGTGTCTTGGAGAGGTTGGGTGTGCAAGTGTTGGGTACGCCCATTAGGACGTTGGAGGTTTCCGAGGACCGAGATTTGTTCGTTCAAGCGCTGAACGGTAAGTTCGAATGAGCTCTTGAGGAAATGGGAGCTCGTCAGCTGATGGGGTTCAGAAATCGATATCCCGGCTGCTCAGTCTACCGCTGTTTCCACCATTCAGGGTGCTTTGGACGCTGCGGCCGAGATTGGATACCCAATCATTCTTCGATCGGCCTTTTCGCTCGGTGGTCTCGGATCTGGATTCGCGCATGACGACGAGGAGCTCAGAAACTTGGCTGCCAAGTCGCTTTCGCTTAGTCCGCAGGTGTTGATCGAGAAGAGTCTGAAGGGATGGAAGGAAGTCGAGTATGAGGTTGTCCGAGATGCTGCCGATGTGAGTTATCTCGACGCATGACGTGCGTAGAAAGCTCATGGTAGAACACGATCATCTGTTGCAACATGGAGAACTTTGATCCCCTCGGAACACATACCGGAGACTCGATCGTCGTTGCGCCTTCTCAGACGCTTTCGGATGACGAGTACCACATGCTTCGATCTGCGGCTATCAAAATTGTTCGACATGTCGGTGTGGTTGGAGAGTGCAATGTGCAGTACGCTTTGGACCCCAAGTCTAAGGATTACCGAGTCATCGAGATGAATGCTCGTCTCTCGCGATCTAGGTGAGCTGACCGCATCCCCTCCTCCCTCAAGGGGTACAGCTGACGTCCCTAGTGCCTTGGCTTCCAAGGCTACTGGATACCCTCTCGCCTACACTGCCGCCAAGATTGCGCTCGGTCACACTCTTCCCGAACTCCCCAACGCCGTCACCAAGTCTACTACTGCTTGTTTCGAGCCTTCTCTCGACTACATCGTCACCAAGATTCCCAAGTGGGATCTGGCCAAGTTCCAACATGTCGAGCGAAACGTTGGATCCGCCATGAAATCGGTCGGAGAGGTCATGGCCATCGGACGAACTTTTGAAGAGTCGCTGCAAAAGGCTATCCGACAGGTCGACCCCAACTTTGCCGGATTCGACGCATACTGGAAGCCGGAAGATATGCACACTGCCTTGACCGAGAACAACGATCGACGACTGTTTGCCATTGCCCACGCTATGCTCAACCTCGACTACACTGTCGACAAGCTGCATGATCTCACCAAGATTGACAAGTGGTTCTTGTACAAGCTGGAAAACATTGTCGAGGTGTACAAGCAGATCCAAAATACGCCTTTCGAACAATGGGAAGAGTCGATCGTCCGAACCGCCAAGCGAACTGGGTTCTCCGACTTGCACATTGCTCAGCTCTCTGGCAAGACGGAGGACGAGGTCCGAGCTCTTCGAAAGTCGCTCGGCGTCACCCCCTTCGTCAAGCGAATCGACACTCTTGCTGCCGAATTCCCTGCCTACACC
>JALPCD010000076.1:0-27159 GCA_026538415.1 Cryptococcus sp. GC_Crypt_1 | reverse complement strand
CATTGAAGAGTCGTTCTGGATCGACTTCCAGAGATCCATGATGACGGGGAACAACACCTTTGTCCCAATCTTCTTTGAAGCTCCCAATACTACTCCCCTCGATCCGTCCTTCCCATCCAGCGCGTTTCGCAGTATCCTCAGAAGCTGCTTTGAACCGATAAACGTAGGAACCGACTCGATGAGGGCGACTTGCAGGGCGAAGCATTGCGAGACAACCGAAGACGAGGTGGAAGAGAGGGAGAGGGTCGTGTCGACCAATCCTTGAATGAAAGGGATGACACGGGAGCCCAGATGTCGCCTATACCGTCAGCTCAATACGACAGAGTCCGGGACCTGAGACTCACGCAGCGATGTCCAGAAGAGACAAGAGGGAGACTCGATCCGCATTCTCGCCCAGCTTGCCGGCCTGTGCAATTAGGGGCGATACGATGCTAGCCAGCGCTCCATCCTCGGTAGTCTGAGCAGTCGAGGCGATAGCGTGCAGAGCGGACAGTGCAGGTCCAGTAATCTTCGAGCCGGGTTTGACGAAAGTCGAGACTCGCTTGAGGATATCTCCGACCTGTTGGGCACTCTTGACTCGGATCTCGGGCTTGATGCGAGGTAGCCTTTCGACCAGAATGTTGAGCGCGACCGAGATAGCCTGGACGTCAGTGACTGTCCCATATAGCAGATATGCTCGACTGACCTGTTCGCTCTGCCCGTTGAGAAGGGTGATGACGACGCCCAAGAACTTGGCTGCGCTGAGAAGCTGCATAGAAGTACCGAGACAAGCTTGAACACCCGCTGGTACGCCCGAATCCGAGACCATCGATTGCGAGACGCTGCTAGCGAGCAATAACAGACTCTTTACGGTAGCTTCAGCGAGCGACTGATCGCATGGCGAGCCGACGAGCGATTTAGACAAAGTCGTAGCGAAGGACAACAGAGCGGTGAGCTGTCGCAAGAGTCGGTCAGAATCCGCATCGTTGCTGAGGAAGGCTTCCTTGTTGTCTCGAGTGGTATCGTCGACAAGTCGTCCTACTTCATTGACCAATTCGAGCACGACCTGCCATTAGTACATGTCGAGACAAGATGATAAAATGCCAAAGACTCACGTCGAGTCGAGTATCCACCTCGAATGCCGCAGCAACGCTTTGAGGCAGCTCCATCGCTTGTCCGACGCTTCCACCTCCACGTCCAGCTTTGGTGGTAGATCGATCGACAAGCAACATCGACACCGGGGCGAGGAAGTCTTCCGCTCCCAAGGACTTGACGAGATGCACAAAGAATCTGTCTAGATCAGCTAGATCCAGCGTCAATGGAATGGAAACAGCCTACGGTAATGTACGATGTCGAGGTAGACGAGCTGCCATGTCGGTGAAGATGCTGAGGAAGGTTTTCGAGTCTACTCGTCAGCTCTGTCTTATGAGCCGAGATGCCGACCCACCTCTATAAAGATCCAACTTGGAGCCTGCCTTTGCCCTCAACGACCTAGTCATAACGGGCACAATCTTCTCCACAGTCTAACAAATCAGCTGCTATACATCGCGAAACTAGCGAGACGACTCACCTTCTCTACCACGCCAAAGCTATACGCATCGTCTCTCTGCAGATCGCTTGCTCCCATGAACGTGAAGATGGGCATGGCGTTATGCAACACCGCCTCAGGGATCAACCTCGCCAATTCGCCAGCGACCAACAAAGCCCGTTGGGAAGTTCGAGGGTTGGACGAAGCTCGAATGACCTTGATGATAACTTCTATACCGACGTGCGCTCGTTGTATGTCGGCGGGATCGGCAATCTTCTCCAAGAGCGAAAGCGAGGCGCCCAGGATCTCTTGCTCGAGATAATCGATGCCCTCCTTGATCGACTGTCGCTTGGCGAGCAGGGTCGAGAGAAGGGACAAGAGAGTGGCCAGGAGACGAGCATTGCCTGGCAGAAATGACCAGTTGCGAGACTCGACAAGCGAAGTGAGCTGATTGACAGCGAGTTCAGCCTTGTTGATATCACTACGATGTCAGCTTGATCAAGGATCATTTACACTGCTGCTCACCTCTCATCGTGCTTCGCCTTTTTCTTCTGCGAGGCGCTTTCCAGAGGCTGCGACAAGGTCTCCACGACCGTGATGATAGTCAGTGGATCCAGATCGAAGCTAGCCAATACCGTCTTGCTAGCAAAGACATCATCCTAGCATATTAGCACTCCGTCTGCGTCTCTCTTTCAAGACAGCACTCACTGTGGAGATGACAGCAAAGGACTGAAGCAAAGCGACCACATATTCCGTCTTCAATGCCTGGGGTAGAGCGTTGAAGACACCGGATTGCATCCGTCCCAAAGATCCCGCCCGCAACTTGGCTCCGACTAACACGTCAGCTGTTACACGATGAAGCGCTACATAGCTCACCTCCGGCGGTGCTCTGCAGCAGCTCGAGCAAAGACTTCCAGGCCGACGCATCTCCTTCCTGCAGCACTCCAGCAGACTTTGGCCTGAACGTCTCCCACAACAAGGCCAAGTAGGCATCCTGAGTTGCAGGAGCGATAGCTTCGACCCAAGCTTGTTCTTCGGCGGTAGCGGCGTTGACGAGGGGAAGTACACCTCGGAAGACTGATCGGTCGTCTACACCGGATAGAAGCTTGAGGAGGACCGTACGAGGACCGATGGCTTGCCAAGCTGAGACATGCGACATGAGAGCATCGACAGCTGCTCTGCGATGACTACATTGTCAGCTCGACGACCTCTTGGAAGATGAAGATGATATACGCTGCTGTCTTCTTCCCTTCTTCGGCGTGATAGCTGAGCTTGTTTACATGAAGCAGGCGTACTTGGTCTCGGTCGACCACGATGTCGGCTCCAACGCTGACGAGCGAGTCGACGTAGTAGTTCAGGTCAGACTGCTTGAGCAGATGGACTTTGTCTACCCATGAGCTTCGCTTCAATCTACTCCCGAGATGGACTCACCGGATCGTGCACCGTAGATAGTATCCAACGCATAGACATCTCCACCGTCCTTAGACACAGCCTTGATGGCAATGAGCAAGGCCATTCCCGCAGCTCGAACGTCCTTCTCCTGATGCTGGAGAGCAATCAACAGAGCCGGAACGACCAGCTGAAAGTCGACTGTAGCACTTTCATGAGCCTTGACAAACGCGGTAGCATGTTTGAGCGATGCGACTCGTAAGGCAGAAGTCGATGCCGGAGCAGACCAGACAGAAGCGAGGAAGAGAAGCGTGTCGTTGCCGAGCTGAGTGAAGACTCCCCGGAGAAGCGACGCGGCCAATGAGGTCGGGAGGATGTTCGAGTTGGCCCATTTGTACAGCCCATTGGCGAGATCCTTGACAGGTTCGTCAGACTCGGCGACGAGCCAAGAGACATTGTTGTCGACTCGGGGGATTTTGGCGATAGCTGCGAAGAGGGAGACGGTACCGAGTTGCCAAGTCTTTGGCGCCTTGGGCTTGGTACTGATAGCTTGGATGAAGGTGCTCGACAGGGGATCCTCGATATTGTCGGAGGCCGCTATTGCTGGTCCGTCGAGAAGCGGGCGGAGTTGATCCAAGGTAGCTGTCGCTAGCTTGATTCGGTCCAAGTTGGAGTCGAGAAGAAGGTGAATCAAGACGAGGTGGGCGAGATGTCGAGATGAAGGGGTAGTAGAGCTGAGTGTTGAGATTGCGAAGTTCTTGCTTTGCTCGTCGCGAGAAATAGCCCCTGAATGTCAGCTGTGATCACATGCAGAGCCCAAGATTATTCACCTGCAAGCTTCTTCGCTACATCTGAAGGATCCGCCAAATCCGTAGTCGAGACAGCTTTGACCACCTCGCTGGTACCGCCCATAGCGCTATTCCTAATTACCTCCACCGTCGCTCCCGACAAACACCTCGACTTGGTCGACAGCAACACCGGGAACAACGTCTTTTCGAATACCTCCTGCTTTGTCTCAGGATGCACCTTGATCAGATTGTTGCACACAAAGCCGAGATGCCGCCTAATGACCTCGTCGTTGAGCTTGTCCGCCTTGAATACTGACTCGATAGCGCTGATGACCTCTGTCGGCGAGCAGACATTGGCGATGACATCTCGGTGTTTGGTCGTCTTGTAGAGCGCATCGAGAACTTGAACATCGTGATCGCCCAGCCGAGAAATGATGGCCGATCGTACGTTCTCCTTGTCCTCTTCTGAGATATCCTTCCCTGCGGACGCAAGGTGAGGAGCGAGCAAAGCGTCGATACCGTCCACTCGAGCAGTCACATCGGCAGACAAGAGGTTCAACATGGTCGTCTCCTCTTCTGGCCTCTCGATGAGCTCTGGGTCAATGTCGGGGATCTCGAGAGCGGCAGTGTCGACGATCGTAGGTTGTCGCTCTCGGAGCATGGATAGTATTGAGCGACAAGCGTCTTTGGCAGTGGAGGAGGATTGAGGGGAGGACCCAGCAACGAGAGCCTTGGTAGCGATGACTCTGGCCAAAGAAGGAGGCAAGGAGGGAGAATCGATGAGTGTGACGAGAATGTTTTGATGGACATCGGCACTATCACATCAGTCTCGCAAACTCGGACGTAGGCCAAAAGTAAACCCACTTCTCGAGCAAGACGCGAAGGATCACCGATAGCGCCTGGGTAAAGTCATACTTCTCCATCGAGGCCACAAGCAGCCCGCCTAGCTCTGAAAAAGAAGCCAGATTGGTCGAAGCTTCTTCTCCCAGTCCTCCTTCCCAGCCTTTTCTGTCGTTGAGTATCACCAGCAAAGTCAATAGCCTTTGGGAGATATCGGCGCCAGTTGGGGGGTTGATGAGAGCCGAGAGGACCGCATCGAAAGGTTCGTCGGCAAGGTAGATCGATCGAGTGAGGAGGATCAGAGGAGGATAAATGGCAGCCTGTTCTATCAGCTTGCTACCACTTGCACAGAGAGTTTTTGCTCACATTGACGTCTTTGCCTCCGTTGACAGTCGAGAGCAGCTCAACAAAGGTCTCTACGAGCACCTTGACCAACATCTCGCTCACACCCTTCCCATGCCTGCTCTTCTCTAGCAGCTCGACCATGACTCCTGACCAGAACGCCAACATGGCCCGATGCACCACTCCCTCCTTGATCGCTACTCCGATCATTCCCGCTACATCTTGCAGGATCCTCAACGACTTTTCCCTCTCCGGTGATAGTATAGTGGTGATGTATGACCGAGGGATGGGTTGAGCTTTGAGGATAAGAGGGGCAAAGGGAACATGGTAGACTGATTCTTTCGGGAGGGTGAGGATGGCGAGCATTCGAGCAAAGTTGGGCGAAGAGTGGTATGGGAGGAAGACTTGCAGCACGACTTCAGCGTTCATCTCGTGTACTCTGCAAGATTCAGCTTCAATCCCACAAAGTCACGAAGGAGAACAAGAGAGATCAACCCACCTGAACCGCCTGACGAGCCATTCTATACACTTTCCACCGGCCATCAACCCAACCCATCTTCCCAATTTCCTCAAACACTCTCCTAGCACCACATCTAGCCGCCTGTTCTCCTCGGCATTCATCATCATCCTATCCGTCCTTTTTGCTTTCTCCGAGAACAGCTCATCCTCAAAGGTGGAGAAGGAGGGGTCGACAGTGAGAAGTTCTTCAAAGCCGGATTGGCCGAGGGAGAAGATCGCATCGAGGTCGTGAGATGCGGCTTCTTTCGGTGGGAAAAGGTAAGATTTGCTGGAGGGGTATCCTCCTCGAGAAGTGAGTCGAGAGGCGTCGAGAGAGGCGATGGACTGGAGCTGCGAGGCGAGAGAGGAGGTCATGTCGAAGTTAGGTCGAGGCGGGATTCGGTTGCTTTGGTATCGAGATCGAGGTGATGCTTCGTTTGGGGCGATTGGCCCAGTTTTACGATCGAGCAGAGCAGATGACCACTGTCCGAGATATAGGCGAGAAGGGGAAAAGGAGACGATGAGACTACAGCACTGATGATGAGGAAGGAGAGGTGGAAGTTGGATTGATCGTCGAAAATATTCAACAACAATAATTATTTTGAAACATACAACGAGAGCTGCCCATTAGAGTACTTTACCTGCAATGTAATGATATCACCTCGGTCCTCAGTACATCCTGCTCATCTCATGCATTATTACTCGTAAATCTAGTGTGTAGGTACTACCTCAACCAGCTATTGCAGCTTCAGTACCACCTCTCTCAACAACGGAGCAACCTGTTTCCTCGTCGCCCTCTTGTTCTCCTGCTTCCAGACTTTGCCAAACCGCCCCCTCTTCTCGCTATCCAGCTTCATCCTCTTGCCCAACAACGCCTTGAGCCCGCTTTCCCAATCCACCAAGACCAGCTCTGTCGACGCCTCGAACCCAACTTCCAGGTCTGCCATGACCTTTCGCGCCTGATCCTTGTCCAGCGAGTGTCCAGCCTTGACGACCAGTACCAGCTCCCGCTTATGTTTCCCGCTCTGGTTGCTAAATGTCGTCAAGACGCCTTCGATATCTAGACTCCGTTCTTCCATGTACTTTTCCACTTCCAGCAAGAACGACTTCCACCCATCCGACTCTTTCGCTATCCAAGGTTTGAGACCGATAGGTACGGTCGACAGCCCCGCTTTGAGCGTTGGGAAGGCGGAAGAAGCGGTAGGGAGGGTGTATTCCTTGTAGTCTCGTAACAAGAGGTCGAAAGTCGATAGAGCCGCTACGTCCTGCTTGGCATCGCTGAGCGAGGCGAATATCTCGCTGAACCTGTTCGACGTGTGGTCTGCCGAATCGTCGAGCGCTTGAGCAGGATCCGGCAGTTCGGAAATGGGGTACAAGAAAGCTGCATTGTCGACATCCGTCTGCGTGCCTTTTCCTCCGCTCTTCAATCCTCCCGTATCGATCAAGATGGCGCTGAGAAGCAACGTCGCCACCTCTTTAGGTATAGGCGAAGCGGCTGGTCCTGCCGGTGCGTTGAGCGTCGCTTCCCATTGAGGTCGGAAATACTGAGTGACGAGCGAAGCGGAAGAACCAATAGGTAGCTTGATCAGGCGCACTGCAGCGTCCGGATGCGCATGCTCGTCCTCGTGGTGGTCAATGATGGAAGTGACGTTGCCCGTGCCGAACTGAGGGAGGAGTCGATTATGGTCGACGAGGGCAAAGTTGACTCCTAGCTCCGCGAGGACGCCTAACGAGTTGAGGGATCCTCCGGGGATCTTGTCGGCGTGTAGAAAGACGGATGGGTCGAGATGTCGTGCCATTTTGAATGCGAGGAGATTTTCAGGTCGGAGATGCATGAGATTGGAAGGGGTGAGAACGAGAGGGATGGTGCGGTCGGCCCGAAGGGCGTTGGAGAGGTAGGCGTAGCTGATGGAAGAAGCGAGAGAGTCGAGGTCTGTACGTCAGCCAATCCAGCATATACACTCCCTTCCTTCGTGAGAGACACGACCCACCCCCTGCTTCGTTGCCCATAACCACTGTCCATCCCTTCAGACTACCGCCTTTGAGATCGCCCAAGAAAGCTTCTCGTTGCGATAACAAGAAATCTCCCAGCCTATTTCCCATTCCTCCCGCATCTGCAGCTCCTGCTTCACCTTTATCCGTCACAGTCATCTCTCCTTCCACTGTTGTTTGACCGCCTTTTGCAGAGCAAGAGAATGTCCGGTGAGCTGAAGACGAGAGACGGTTGAGCGAAAAGGGTAAACAAGGTCGAGTCGCACCTCGCAAAGGCGAAAGATAGGCGATAAGCGACAGGACGAAGAGCGTTGCAAGGGTCGACAAGAAGAGTATAGAGGAGAGACGGAGCAGGCGCTTCGGGAGGGAGATGCGAGAACGAGGTGGATGTTTGTTGATGGGCTGGTATGGTTGCGACATGCAAAGTGAGAGCAAGGGTCAAATCTCGAAGTTTCAAGCGAAGCTGGCTCGGACAGATCTCGAGCGACGCTTTTCGGCCCAATCCTTGCTCCTCCTCAATCTGTATTCTAGATCCCGTGGTCCTGCGGCAAGCAGTACCGTCTCGTCAAAACAAGAGTCTGACGTGTGGTGCATGCATGAAGGGTATACTTTGCTATCTATACAGTTGTTTGGGAAACTATACTATCTTTTCCGACTAGTCCTATCGAGCCAGTCTAAAACTAGAGCTTCGCCGTTTGTCGCAGCGGTTCAACCGGATAAGCCGCCTTGGAGGGCACCAAGCTCGCCTTGAACTTGTGAATATCGTCGATAAACACATTACTCTCCCTCACTTTCACCCCTCCACTCGCCTCGGTCGCCTCTCCTCCCGCCTCTTTACCCTTCAACGCATCGATGACACCCTCCAGTTCCTTCTTCGCCTCGACCGCCAACTCTTTTGCAGCGGTGACAGCTGCCATCGCAAAGTCCTTGACGGTGCTTAGGTCCGGCTGAGTCTCCATCATCTTCTGCAAAGCCGCTTGGTCCACCGCGACGCCGTGCTTGGTGAAAGCCTCGACGAGTGGTGGGGCGGAAGCCATGTCGAACTTGACGCCCTGGTATTGCGAGGTGAGGTGGGTGGAAAGCTTGGCTCGAGTGGAAGAAGAGTAGTGGATCCTCTCCATAAGAAGGTCCAGGACGTCCTGCTTGGTTGCCTTCTTCAAGTTGGCAACGTCATTCTCTCCTGCAAATCAGCCTTGACCTTGACTTCCGGCAGACTTCGACTCACGCTTGCTAAACTCGTAGAACCGATCCGCAATAGCTCCCCAGAACTGCCTACTCTCCTCCCCCAAATTCTTTGGCTTCTCCTCCTTTTTGGCAATCAACGCCGCTCGGTGCTTTTCAAACTCTTCCTCGGATAGCTCCTCGATATGCTGTTTGAGGTGATCCAACAAGGCTTCGAACCTAGTCTCGACGTATACCGGATCTCGCTCCGACTGCACCAAGAACCGATACGACATGATGCCCACGCTTTGCGAAGCGTAACCTTGACATATGTATCCGAGTTGCTCGGTTGTCCGCAGCTGGCTGAACACGGGTTCTTGGACAATCTGAGCGAAAAGCTGAAGAGCGGCTCGAAGTTTGAGATCGGACGATTCGCCTATTTGGAGAGCGTAGATGATAGCGCTGTTGACTTCGGACTTGTTGGAGACCTGTCGAGACCAAACGTGCTCGGAGCCTACGGGTCAGCTCTAGCATTCGGTGCGTCATGGACGGCTCACCTTGAGGAAGGATGAGAGTTCGCAAGGTATTCTTCTCGCCCTCTGCCAATGCTCGAGGCTTCAACACCCGCTCCACCATATCCTGGATCTCTCGTGCACCCTCCACCGACGTGTTGCCGTGTACCAGAGTCTCCACAAACAGTCGACTAAGGACCTCCTTGGCGTACGCCTCGACTTCCTGCGGAGTAATCACTGGCTACATCAGCTATGGGTCTTCGATGAGGGGAGGATATACTCACGAGACAGCTCCTTTAGCTTCTCTTCCTGCGTCCATACCACCTGCGTTGTCGCATAAGATTGCCAGTATCCAATCTGGTGATACGGCACGCCCAAGGGGAAATTCTCCCAGTGCATTCGGATCTGAGCATCAGCACAACTCCCAAAGGACTCTTACGAGTCTGCGTTTCACTCACATCATCGACGACACCGGTATATCTCGCCTCGTCCACCTTGAACAGCGCCAATCGCTCCAACATGGCTTCAAGCAAGAGAGCAAGCTTGTCGCTGAATCCTCCAGCGCCGATCGAGATGGAATCGCCAGCATAGTGCAAACTGAAGCTGAGCTCGGCCATGTCGGCGTCGTAGATATCCTCTCCGATTGAATCTCGGAACAGGTCGCAGAAGACCCGAGCAAGGACCGAGTTTCGTGGCGTGTTGTTCAAGATGGACCTAAACATTAGCTATGGAGAGACTGATAGTCCATAAACTAACGAATGCAAAAGGATGTCGGCATTGGCCTTGGGCAACCAGAATCGATCGTCTCGCTTGTACCACAATCTCGACAGGTCACTATCTCGAAGTAAGTCGGGTCGTTGGGCGGGCTGGCTTGTCAGCTCGTCCGCGAGATGTGGTCAAAGAAGCTTACTTCGACGACTTCGAACTTCTCCACGTCGAGCCGTTCCGGGATGAAGGGGTTCTTCCCAGGAAGATGCAAGTCGGAGAGTGGCATACCAGTCATGGCCTATATGTCAGTTCGAGCCGGCATTGGATCATGACGCAACTGACCTCTTTCATGAACTCATCCGAGAGCTTGAACTGCGCATACTCTGTCCCATAGATCGGCTCCTTCTGGTCAAACGTCGCCGTAACATCCTTGGGCATCTCCCTGCAAGTGACTCCGACCATAGCCCTCCTCGGGTCGAGCAACTGCAATGTCGAAGCCACCTCTTCCGGCTTGAACTCCTCCAACAGACTGTTGCCACTAACAATCTTCTCTCGAGGCAAAGGCTTCTGCATCCATGTCGAGAGCGCCGTCGCATATCGTCCCGTCTTGGTCTTTTCGGCAAATCGGAAAGAAATATCGGCAATCGCCTTGATCTCGTCAAAGACGGCAGACGAAGGAGGTTCGGCTCGCAGAAGGTTGACATATTGGAAGATGAGCTTGGCCACCTCTTGCCAGTTTTCCAGACCGTCTTTGGTGAGGTCGACGGTAATCTTGAGGAAATCAAATCCGGCTGCACCGTGCGAAAGACCGGCTCGAAGGTAGTTGGACCATCCTCGTCGTTTCAGGCAAGACAAGATTGATCCTCGACCTTCGTGTCCGACGAAATGCGTGATGTAATGGGAAGGCTTCGATTCGTAAAGATGGTCGACGTCGGGAAAGGGGAAGGTGATCTCAAGACCACGTGTGTCTTGAATGGGTTTTGCGATCGTCACAACCTATAAGTCAGCTCCAATTCAGGAAGCTGTCATGCGACTCACGCCCATCTGCTCGACTCCAACTGGGTTCTCAGTGAAAGCTATCCTCACTCCCTCATCTCCTACAGGCTCCGACCCATCACTCTTCACCGGAATCTGCTCGAACCGCTGCCTCACCCAGCTCTCTAGCGTATCAAGATCCTCCTTTCCGGCAACGACCAGCTTCATCCTCTTGGCGCAATAGTATTTTGCCCACCAGTCGATAAGCTGTTGACGAGGATCCCTCCCTTCCGACTTTGGCTTGGCCCAGAGACTTTGGTAGTTGCCGGTACCGAATTTGTGGTAGACGTGATTGGGGTTGGTGACGTGCTTCTCGAGCTGGAAGAATCGCTACATGGTCAGTCGATGCTCAAAGAGGGTAGAATAGAGGTTGACTTGCCCACATGTCGTTCATAATGTTCTTCTTATGCTCCGAGTCGACCGCTTTGATCTCCCTCTCTGTGCAGTCCTGTAAATCAGCTCACGTCCACGCAATCATCGTCGAGCCGGCTCACCTCGTTGAACAGCGGCTCGGTGAAGAAGCCGGAGAATCGGTCCAATGCTCCTTCCAATGCATCCGAAGCGACGTCAAAGAAGTACACCGTCGAAGTCATGGCGGTATAAGCGTTCGAGTGACCGTTGTGCGAAGAGAGGTATGCCTGGTACGCGTTCTCCGATGGGTACTGAGCACGTTAGTACAGATCTTGTCTTCCAGATGATACTACTCACCTGCTTGGTACCCATGAACAGAAGATGCTCGCTAGACGATCAGAAGTAGTTCATACGTGGATCAGGCTAGACTTACCAGAAATGCGCACAACCAGGCAGATCGACCGGATCAGACAAATGTCCAACTCCTACGTCCATACTAGCGGCCGCTTTCTCTGACTTCGGGTCAGAGACAACGATAACCTCGAGTCCATTGCTGAGGGTGAAATATCGATGTTCTCGGTCTTCTGTCGGAGGGAGGATGAGGTTGACCGGCCCGTTGGCTTTGGGGATAGGAGGGACAGCAGAGAAAGGAGATGACATGAGGGGTTTCTCGGGTAAGTGGACTGGTGGAAGGGGGTTTGTGGATTCGAAAGGTCTATAGTGTCAGCTCATACCCAGTGACCAAGCGCTCGATGACGATCGGAGAGAGAAATGGACGGGGGTGGTGGGCGTACGTGTAAGTCGAGTATGCCTTGAATTGGCTTTTTCCGCTGAGGGGGGTCGAGCTGTTGGCAGTCGCTGATCCAGCTAATGTAGAAAAAGAGGTCGATGCGGTTTGAGTCGTAGAAGATGAAGTCGAGGTGTGGATCGAAGAACTCCCTAGACCCGCTGTTCGAGCTGATGATATTCTCGGTGCCTGCAAGACATGTTTCCTCGTTGCTCCTATTCCGGTTCGGATGTACCGCAGGCGAGCCAAGGACGACATGGCGAGTGACTAAGTTATAGGAAGAGCGAGGAGGACCTTATTGTTCGATGAGATATGGAGGAGGATGATGGAATTGAAACAATAAGAAATCCAGGCAAGTTGGGTGGCCAAAATAACCCTGAGTTTCAGCCTGTACTGCCGCACAGAGGTGACCGCTTCGGTACTCTTTGACTTTGTTGACTTTTTGTATTCGCTCGAGCACCAGAGTCTATGTCGATAGGAGATGCCGGTGGAGGAGATCAAGAGGGATGGGAAGAAGTGAAGAAGACCGCTCGACTGGGTCCACCAGAAGCTGTAGCTCAAAGGAAGGATGAAAGGAGTCTCAACGCTCGTCAATCCACTTCTTCGAGATGGCTTCGTCCGTGGAGCGGAGGGTCGTCAAAGGCGAGAGCACGGATAAGGGATATGAGCTGATGAGTAGATGAGCAGCTCTACGACTCCAAATACTTCGCTGGCCGGCTCATCTAGCTCGAGCAGACCTCACGCACCTCGGACGAGGGAATCAACGATACCTCTGCCTCCGTTCGCCCTGGTCTCGTCCAAAGTGAGCTTGGCTTCTTACTGTCTATCTGCTAGTATCGAGCTGACGAGAAGTTCTCACCCCATCTTGATACCTTTCGCACAGAGGGATGTAAGGCCCTCAAGCTGGAGACTAGGCGCCTGACACTGCGCCAAGTCGAGCTGTCGGATCTACCAAACATCCAAAAGATTAAGACGGAGCCGCTAGTACAGAAAACGCAGCTGTACGTACAGCACTCATTTTCCTTGCTATGCTAACAGCAGGTATGGCTCTCCTACTGCCGCAGACTGTCGAGATACCTTTCTCAACAAGTACATCCGGTCTAGGTATGTCGCCTTTTCCTCTTCAATCTACCAGGTACTGATCGTAGTATGCCTCGAATGAGCGTCACATCAGCTGGGAAGTGTCGAGACGATTACATCTTCGCAATCACCCTCACCACCCCTACCGACATCGTCCTTCAGCCGTGCCAGGATATCCGCGTGTCCAACAGGCTTGCCTCGACGCACGGATACATCGGTGAGTCGGGTTCACTCTCCCCCCCCGTATACATGCTGATGTTTAGGCAACATCGGCCTTTCTCTCCGAACGCAAAAACCCTCAATCACCCTTCTACCTCGTCAAGGACTGCTCTACTCCTATCCGACCTTCGATGAGTGTTCGCAAGCTGGATTGGTGGGCGACCTGTATTACGAGCTTCACCCTCAGCTTTGGGGTCTGGGCTTGATGTCGGAAGCTTTCGAGGAAGTGTTACGCTTTGCGATGGAAGAAGTGGGATGTACGACCATCACTGTGAGTCGTCTCTTTGGCCCTACGGTCCAGCGAGTGAAGCTGATAGTAGTGCAACCCCACCACGAGCAACATCGCGTCGATCAAACTATGCGAGAGGTTTGGGTTACGTTATTCGCATACTGCCATTGATAACGATTTTCGCAAGCCCGAGGCGTTCTACAGAATTAAGAGGAAGGATTGGTGGAACAGATACCGACCGGGAGAGAGGATCGTGGGGCAATGGGCAGGGCAGGCTGCATGTCGCTGGTAAGTAGTGGTCGACGATGCCAAGACCAGTGGTGACAGACCTAGGTGTATCAATCCTCGGATCGGAGAAGCACAGGTAGGCTGTGATGGATGCGACTGGGCGGAATACTGCTCGACCTCCTGCCGACAAGCCGATAGGAGCAGAGCAGGCGGTCATCAGCTGGAATGTCGATAGCCAAGGCGGGATGGCGCAAAACCACTCGAGATGCATGTCTCGCTCGCTCCTTTATACTCGACTCCGCGTCGGTCAGGTGGGCGGCGTAGCGAGCTGAGTTGGCCGAAACGTCCCATCCGTCATTTGCCGTTGCTTCTCTATCTGCTCGCCGACAACCTCGCTCTACGCCCACATGTGTATAAGGAGGACAGGTTTTGTAGACGTTCCCCCACCTTCTTTACCGACAACATGTCTTCTACACCGACGCAGCAAGGTTCAAGTAACACCGATGTACCCATGCCCGAACTGAACGATTCCAAGATCTTCACTACGCTCTTCACATGGGAAGCGCTCAAGAAATACGTCCACTACTTGCCTCAGAGCACCCACGACACAGTTCGAGGATTGCTGCTCGATGTTCGTGATGCTGTCAATGTCTCGCATCACTCTAATCGGGTAGATGCGCTCATGGATGCCGGTACAAATGCATTGTCCTCCTTACAAGGCATGATCGCTGGCAACCGAGAGTCCATCCGAGAGGCAGGAGGTAGCGACGTGCTAGCATCCGAGATTACCCTGGCGATCAGGACGCTGTTGTCAGAAGCACCACCAAAGTCCGAGACAGAAGATATGTGGGTAGTGATACTGTATGTGGTTGCCGGGCTGACCGAATTTTAGTACGCAATTGCTTCCCTTTCGTATACTGTCCGATTGGGGCAGACGCATCCGGACCCAGGTCGACTCCACTGCAGATCCCCTCGCGCCGTCCATCCTCGACATCAAGGGCTCACTGGACGACTCGCCCGAGTTCAGCGCTGGGGATGGTTCTGCTCGCTCATCGCTGCTTTCCGTGTTCGACAACCTGACCTCTGGCAGATCTGCAAGCTCGCCTGACACCGAGGTCTGATCGGTTGACTGGAAAGCTGAGAGGGGTCGACTGTCCAGCATCGATCCGAGGTGGTGTCGATGAGAAGAGTGTATGCTTTGCTGAAGGCTGGGAGATGTGGCGATGAAGGATAGTCTGATCGAGAAATACAACTTGCATAGCATGGCAATGGCGAAATCGAGGTGTTATAAGATGGATGTAAGGGTAGAATAACTCCTACATAGATCAGCACTGTCCTCATTTACATATAACAGTTCACAGCGTCACTCACGAGATGATGAGAACGATGACCTGGATCAGAGCCCACAAGAACGGTACCCACCTACTCATTAGCCTGCTCCTACTTCATCGCCTTACTCCCCCATCGCATCGAAGCGCCGCACTGAGGAGGGTAGCTATGACTCACGTAGACATTGTAAACCCTCCAGCAGAATACACCGCCGCCAGCGCGAATCCAATCACGCTCCCCGAGATCAGAGCCACCAGCGCAGCCACAAACGACATGACGAGGGGTAATACTAACAACGGCCATAGAGGCGGGCGAGGGCGTTTCCGCGGTGGTTTGGCAAACATCTGTTTGCTGGACAACGGCGTGTCGGGAGGTGGGCAGTGTAGAGGCGGTGGCGATGAACGTAGAGTGGTGAGGGAGAAGAAGAGGTTGAATGATGCCCAGAGGGAACATAGGAAGAAGGTGCCGCCGATGAGCAGAAACGTCCAGTATAGGGTGAAGTGCCATATACCTGGTCGGGTCAGCGCGAGACCCGACGAGAGGACGCTGGGGTGGATGAGTAGGCCTCGGGTGAGGGGAGGGGTGTTCGGCATGGACTCACTTTCCGCTTCATATAGGAAGACTCCTTTTTCCGATTGCGTATTGTCAAAGCTTGGTAGGTATAGCGAGGGGAAGGCAGGCGTGACATAGCCATCTGGAACGACAATACTCTGCGTGATGATCAGCACCATCTCCTCCTACATCGAGAAAGTACAAAGAGGCGAAGACACCCGGAAAGGACGACGAAGAAGTGTGTGATTGATGTGTAAGGTGGGATCACGGGAGACGTACCCCTCGGTCCCTATCTGGGTCCAGCAGCGACGACACGGACCCACCCATCGTGATGATTCACCACAGATGCTGATAGTCGACAGTCGATTGGGGTCAGCAAGGTGCCGGGTGAAGCTATGTACACATGTTGTGGTGGAGATGAAGCAAAGACAAAGTGGAAAAGTAGTCGAGCGGACCAAACACCTCAAACCTCCACCTCATCTAGTCCAACCTGCTCAACCACGAGAGTTGCACCCACCGCTCCCAACTTGAGCTACCACTTCCTCGATACGATCATACTGTACAGCTGGCATCCATGCAAGGATCATCCCAGATCGTCAAGGTCGTCAAAATGCTACTAGATGTGCTCCCCTCTCGTCTTTCGTTTCTGGTCTAATCAGGCATCTCCCGTACTACCAACCGCTCATAACGACTCTCTTTCCACCCATCATCCTCCAACCACCCAAACACCTCTGCCTCGCCTAATCCAAACACGCTCAATTTGCCGTCCAAAGCCTCATCATACACATCTCCCCTGAGCTGCGCCCGCTCCCTCTCCCTCTCCCTGATTGCCAAGGTTGCCTTGTTTCGCCCTTCCAGGATAGACTCGATCTCTTCCTTGTCGGGGTAGTGTAGACGAGGTTCCAGAAAACCAAAGATGGCTAGCGCAGCTCGGAAGATGTACCCATCGCCATCTAGCATGATCTACAAGTCAGCAAGGTATGTAGGGTTCGAGGAGAAGGTCGACTCGCCTGGTCCCAGATCCGACTGCACACTTCAAAGGGAACCTGTTCGAGAAACATGCTCCGAAAGTAGCTTTCTGGCAGTTTCAATCCTAGATTCTTGCAATTGGCGAAGATTTTTGGGAAAAGATCCGCTTGAAGATTCTCAAAGACTCGATAGTATGCGTCGATCTCGTCGATCGTTTGGGTATAGAATGCTCGAAGGCATGGCCGAGCGAGGAGATTGACGAGGGTCAAGAAGGCTTGAGGGGGAGGTGAAGAGAGAAGCAGCATCGCACCCAGACGAGTGATGTATGGTGCCTGGCAGTCAGCTTGCGCTCAAGGCAGAGATCAAGCTAGCTCACATATCCTAGACCTTCGTCCGACCGGTAGACCACCCAAGCGCTGATAAACTCTCGCAAGTCGTCTCGTAGCGGACTTCCAGGCATGTACATCCGCAACGTGGGCAATGTCGCAGTCATGTCGATTTCCAGCTCGTCCAGGATCGCTTGTGGAAACCGTCCCTTATCGATGGACCGCTTGGCTCGAGCAAGGTACGTCTTGTACGCATCTGAATATGAGCTGTACGTCTCACAAGACTAAACTGGCTCACCTCGCGACAGTGCCAACGGATTCCCAACGGCCAGACTCCAAGCTTTCCCTCGTAGATGACTAGGCACACCTTCAAACCACATTCTCCTCAACTCTTCATCTGCTCTGACCTTGCCGACCGAGAAATCCGACCGAAGCAAAGCTTCCCATCTAGGCATATTCATAGCCAGCCTCTTTTCCTTTTCCGCCCTCTTGACCTCGGCCATCTTTCGGAGTTGCTTGTCGTGTTCTCGAGCTTGAGACATCATGTCGGTCCACTGGTGATAATGCTCTTCGTCCTCGACCTTGTCTTTGGGAGGGAGCCAGGATGGCCGGGTTTGCGAAATGACCTTTTCAAAAGTGGACGAGCCTTTCACACCGAGACCTTGCGGGTGCTGAGTCATCAAAGCGGACGAGGAGGGGGCAGTAGGAGGTTGTGGTGGAAGAGAGGCATCGTTGGCAGAGGGAAGTGGAAAAGGGTGAGGATGGGCAGGAGGAGCGAGACGTCGAGGAGGAGTCGACACGCCAGATCCGGTTGATTTATGCCCGTTGGCATCGCCGTTGCTCGATTGCGAAATGGACCCAGGTCGAGAAGGCGTAGAGGCAGGTAGAGACGATGAGGACGAGTGCAGATTGGAATGTCGAGATGATATAGGGGGACTGATCCAGCTGGCCCGTTTCCCATTTCTCTCGGGCGATCCAACCACTGTGGGCGATCCTGGCGCTCCGATGTGTGACCCCTCCAAAGGCGGCGAGCTGCTCAGCGGGACATTCTCGAATGGCGCAGAGGTATCGACATCTCCCACGTTGCCATTGAGAGCGATTGTAGCGGACGGTAGTGGCGGCTTGAACGGGACAAAGCGTGGTGGAGGAGTGGTGGTTACCGAGGTGGACGGTCGTGAAGGTGAAGAAGGGGGTGATAGTGCTGAACGAGTCGAGGATGTCCGGCGAGGTAGCGCGGGCGAGGTCAGCCCATCGTTGCTTGAGCGGGAGGAGAATCGAGCTTTCGAAGGAGACGGAGACCGAGTGAGCAGTCGACTGCGAGGTGGTGGTATGTCGAAAGTAGGGGATGTTATGGGCGACACGGGCAGAGGGATGGATACACCGACATCATTTCCCTCTTCGAAGCGATTGATATCAGGTGAGAGATATTCCTGTCGAGAAGTTGTGCGTGAGAGAGGCTGATCCGACAAGGTGATCTCGCTAAAGTCGTTGTCGATGGATTGCCTCGAGTGAGATGACCGAGGTGTGGAAGGTCCAGCCTGAGCAGTATCAGCAGGTGCTTTGGACCACAACTATCAGACGCAGACTCACCTCCATCTTCTCGACACAGCTATAGCTCGGTCTGTCGTTGGCCTCTCCTAATCTATGCGCTAGTCGTTGGCAGGGTGGGTCCTATCATACTATTATGAGGGCAGTTCGTAGCTCATCAACATACTCTACAAGGCCAACGCGACGGATACACCCGGCTAAACCAGTGCCACCAGGAATATAACCCCGCTGCCTTATGTCTATATCCCCGTCGCCACCCGTTGCGTTGACTTTCAGGGTCTCGTGAAACCAGCCACCGCGACGCGTTTTGTTCGAATCTCATGTCCATCATCATCGACCATCCTCTCAATCTCATCTCTTGATTCTTCACCCCTTCATCTCTCTCTCTCATCAATCTTCTTGTTCGACACGCCTTGACGGTGTGGATCGCTTTGATAGTCGATTGCAGAGACTCGACGGACTCGGAGGAATCGTAAGAGGGTAATCGCTCGAACACTTGCCTCTTCTTTCAAACCGCCTTGCACCACTCCGCTGCCTTGGCCGCTGTTTTGATCGACCTATCGCATTTTCTTCTTCAACTGCTATTCAAATCGACGTATACGTTCTGCAACAATGTCGACCTTCCATTCTCGAGCCGGCTGGACCGCAGAGACCTCTATTTCTGGAAAGAAACGACGCAACATGGAGACAGACTCGACCGGAATGTATGTCCAGGCTCTTTGTTTTTACTCGATGCTCCGCTGACAATGCCAGTGCACCTACCCCTCCTCGAACGCGTGCTCAGGTCCAACTGCCCACGCCGGAGACCGGTCATCGTATCGACAAAAGACCCCTCAAATCCCTTCCTCAACCCGCTTCGTCAGCCACTCTCCCCACGCCAGAAACCCTTCCTCGAGTTCGACGATCACCTCGACATTTGGCTCAGTCGTCTACCGCCCACGAAGAACCCTCTCCTTCCGGTCATACCACGTTCGTCCTCTCGCACGCCTCGACATCTCGACTTGAATCGAGCGGGAGGCGGCGACCAGGATTGACGTTTGCTCAACAGATGGCTAGTGCCGTAGCGGGATCCGGAAGTACTGGAGGAGCAGCTCGACATGGACCAGGAGTAGGAATGGGAGGAACGAGGATAGGTGGACACAAGGTGGATAGGATCGTTCCTGGAAAGTTGGCTGCGCCAGCTAGGATCGAGGACGACAATCCTTTCCTCGTGTCGACATCAGCGAAGGACGCTCCAGGAAGATCGACTCGACATTCACCCGCTATGATCATTGAGGATGATGATGAGGAGGAGGAGGAGATGACTTCGCCTAGACGTTTGCCTCGACGAAACGACAAGCTTCGATCGCCTCCCATGCTCATTGCCGACCCGGTTCATTCCGCCATGGGCCTTCTTTCTCCTCCTCAAACCCAACGAGCCAACCGGATACGCCATGATCCACCTCCAGCTTCGCCTCGGACGGCTGCTCGTCATGCTGCGGCGAAAGCAAGAGCAGCCCGACTCGCCGAGATGAGAGACGAGGATGACAACCCCTTTTTGGTCAAACCTGGTCAAAAGGTTCTCCACCGACCTGGACCCATGGTCGACGAGTCGAGGGATACCGTCACATATGTTTTTCGAGGTGCCAAGAAGGTGTTTGCCAATCCGTTCTACGACCCCAACGTACCGGTCTATGGGTCCAATCTCGATGTCGCAGATGCAGAGTACGAAGCTCATCCTTGTCCCAAGCCGAAATTACTGTGGCCCACATCGACACCATCGACGTCTACTCCAAGGAGGGGAGGGAGACGAGGATTGGGGATGATGTCGGATGAAGAGGACGTGTCTCCGCCTAGCTCGCCCATGCCGATGGTCACGCCTGGTGGACCTGTTGTGGAAGAGAGGAGGTTCGAGTCGGATGAGGAGTTTTTGCCGGAAGACGAGGAGAGGAGTGCGATCAGGCCAAAGGTGAAGGATGCTAGAGAGCTGGACGTGAGGAGGGGATTACTTTTTGGACCTCAGGCTACGATATCGGTTCAACCACCTCCATCTGGATCCGGACGGGCCAGGAAAAGGCTGTGAGGGGACCATTGCGGGGCAAGCATGTGATGGGGAAGGCGCCGGTGAGTATGTCGCTGCTACTTGTTGAGCTGGACACTCCCGACACGGACAGAGAGGATGTGAAAAAGCCATATGGCGCCAGGTGGAAAGTCTTGTATATAATCCATAGCTTGGTACACGTAGATAATAAGCTCTCGTCCTCGCCAGTTGTCTACCCTCCTTCAATGCGAGACGATCGAAGAGTCATCATGCATGTATATGTGCTTGCGAGTTGTCTTCCTTTCTATCTCGAATGTGATCCTCGTCGAGCATGCCCCAGTGTATGTTTGAGCTACTTGTGCCAAGACGCGCGTCAAGTCTGCGAGGAGCTCCGTAGTACCTCCGCATAGCACGACCAGCTCTTGCCGCAGATGCCGCATACGGATTAGGTCTCCCTCCGTGCCATTCACATGACCGAACAAAACCGATGCATGGAGCGCAATGAGCGAACATGTAAATTCAATATCCTCACGGCGAAATTGACCCGACGTGCACTAGCCAAGCTCGCGGTCGAGACTCCGCCTTTCTCCCTCTGCTGCTACAAATGGTGACTTAGACCGAGAGGATCGACGACCCGTGATCTCCCTTTGTTGACTAGCTTCGCGCCGAGAATCCGGTAAGATACCCGCCACGGCACCCAATTACCCAAAGGGGCTATAGGCGAGGTCGGTCACCTCGGTGCGAGTATTGCGATGGCCATCGGACCGTACACTACCGGTCGTTCTAGGAGGGAAGGCCAGGGTGAAAGCGGATAACTTATTGAAAGGGAGAGGGTAAATTGGCCGAGGTGAGCGGGAGGTGGGGGTTATACACTTACCGGAGAAACAGGAGCGGTTCAAGGTGGGTCGATTGGGTGGGGCCGTTTGGGGAAGTGGGCAAGCGGGAAGCGAAGCGCAGTGCGCTGCAGTGCATGCATGCATGGTCGAGCTGTTTGTTCCTTGGTCTTGTTCGTTTTCTACTCTACCACTTGCACCTGCATCGACGACAGCGACATTGACATCGATATCGACAAAGTAGAGATAGATAGAAGAGACCCAAAGGCAATAAGCGATTCCAGCCGACGTCCGGCTCGATCACGTCAATTGTTTTTCCCACGTCTGGACTCTTTGTTAGATCAGCTTTTAGCGAGGATTAGAGATAGCGTATCGACCAAATTTGTTCGGACAGGTAGTCACCCACATCCCACATCACACGTTCCATCTCGACTACTACGTCTCGACCGCTACAAGTCGACCGTTTCCCCCACCCCTGTCGCATCGACGCTCCACATACGGACGAACAAAGCAGGAGAAAAGGTGGGATCCCACTCGCGCCGAAAATCACCGAACGCCTTTGGTCGAGCCGGTGGTATTCCTCCGTCGCACTCCCTTCTCAACGACACATCCCCTTCGACACCCCCTCCGACATTGTCCTTTCAAACACTTCTCACCAAGCGATCTACATACCTACCTTTCTGCTGTTGCTTTGTCAACCTCTCGACGGATACAACCAGCGCGACGATCATACGCTCGATTCCCGGTCGAGTCCCATTGTTCGACTGCGCAAAGGAGTTTCCAAATTCGATTCTGGACCGCCTTGTCGTCCTACCGCAATCAATCTCACAGCCGACTCGTCCCCCTTTTGTCAAAGCAGAGTTCTAGACTTCTCTCGGTGACGCGCGCTCGAGTGGACCTTTAGGCCTATACATACACAATCTGCTACACCAATTCGGTCCGATACGAATAATAGTCGACAATAATAATATCGTCTCACCTCTTTCGGCTCCACCTTATTACCTTTTCTCTCCCCTTCCATCTTTTCCTTTCTTCTTCTTCGACCTGCCACAGTTATTCGACTCGTTTGCGTTCGACGTTCTTTCGAAGATTGTTTTGCATTCGCCATAGGGATACGGGTAGCAAGTGCATAGGCGGGACTAGGAGAGGTGCAGCACGGGTAGAAACAAGAGACGCGCTTTGAAGTGGGACGCGGGTACGACGACCAGGTGGCAAGGTGAGTCCACGCTTTCGATTATACATACAATTCCCCCAACAACATTCCACCTTCACTTGCCCCTCTTGCGCAATACATGTCTTCTATTCTTTCCACCTCGACGTGTTGGAACTCGACTGACGACGCGTTCTAGACCTACAGCCTTCGACGCCTTTCAGCCATATTCGACCTCCTTCATTCACGTCTCTCTCGTCTCTCGCCGCCGACGTCATATTACCCATTACCGCAATCAATCCCCCAACACGTTCCCATACTTCCCCCACACTCGGTATCAACCAAATTTTGTATCCACGTCTCGACCGTTATCGGTGACTGTGCCCTACAGTCTCGATTCCATTCCACTCGACATATTTTCCTTCGACATTGATACGGTCGTTCGCTTCGTTCTCCCCGCGTATAACGCCTAGCCATGGCAGCGGTGGATCCCATGATGTTGGCTTCGATGCCTTCGTCTTCCTCTCTCCAATCTCCGCAGGCGGACGAGCTGTCTTTCGACAACTACTGCATCGTCTGCGATAGGTTGATCGTCCCTGCCAAAGAGGCGATGGAGAGCAAAGCAGAGGGAAAGCCAAAGAAGAAGGCTTGTGGGTCGGTACGAGTGAGTATAACATACCAGTCCAGATGTTGGAGCCATGCTGACCTAGTAGGTCAAGAATGCAGATGGGACGATTACGATCAAAAAGTCTCAAGGAACAACGACCGTCCGACCTGGTCTTCGACGCAACACCTCGTCTGCCAACCGACTGGCAGCTGTCGCAGCTGGCAACAATGTCGTCGCCAAGCTCCAACCCCTCACTAGATCCAAAACCGCAGATCCTACTCCCACTCAAAGCACCCTGTCCGAGCCGACCAACTCCTCGCCAAAGTCGCCGGCTTTGACATCGCCCCCTTCTGCATCGCCACAGAAACGAGACGCTGGGTTCTTCTCGGCCATCTACTGCTCCAAGTCTTGTGCTGTGCAGGATGCCGGACGATCGACCGAGGCATACAAGGACATTGCTCGAACGCTCTCGTGCGACTTTTCCGACCAAGGCGGCTTCAACATGTCTCGAGCGTCCACCTTTGGTATGGCCGTCACCGACAAGACGACCTATGCTCCTCCTTCGCCTCTCTTCATCTCGGGATCCGAATCTGAGTCGTCCAACGCTGGAGCCGATGGACCGGCTTGTTCTGCACCCAACACGCTCGAGTTTTTCCGCTTGACCAGGGAAGGACCGGATGACGCATGGCATGATGTCCACCGACAACAGCAACAGCGACGAAGCTCGATACATCCTCCTGTCCGGCCTTCTTCTCTCGCTCGACGACAATCTCAAGCTAGCAGCACTCACCATGGATGGGGAGATGTCAGCTCGACCGACAGCTTGTCTAGCATGTGGAATGCCAACATGAGCGACGCCGATCTCAACCTCGCTCGATCAGCCTCGACTGGACCTCGACATCGAGTCTCTTTTGTCGCTGGGTCTGGCAAGCCGGAAGGAGTTGAGAAACTCTCCAAGCGATCCATGTCGAGCTCGTCTGAACGATCGGCTCCTATCCCTGCCCGACCTGTTCTCTCTCGATCCAACCTTTCGCACACCTCGCTCGGCCACTCTCCCTCGTCGCATGGAGTACAGTCTATCCCTCCAGAATTTGGATCAGCACCGGACCACACGCTTGGGCTCTTGCATAGCTACCACAACGCCTTTGCGGTCCGAACCGGTTCTGGATCTTCCTCGCACAAGCAAAAGGGATTCGTCTTTCCCACCTCGTTCCCAACGACCACCTCGCCTCCTGCAGAACGAGTGACGGTGACTCTGCCTGCCTTGCAACGACCCACCAGCGGAACCATTCGAGCCAAGTCGAGGACCGGTGTGCAATCCGAGAAGACTTGGGATGCGTATGGACGAGAGGAAGTCGAGGCACATCAAGCTCGAGCAAGTGCCAAGGCGATGGGTATTGCCCACAACGGCAATGCAGGACACGACTCTACGCCCAAGCAGAGTCTGGATATGGAGAATGGCCAATGGAAGATTCGCTACTCTGCCCTTTCGCCTGAATCTCGAAAGCTGTCTCGATCCCGATCTCGAAACTCGACCATGTCTCGACGATCATCCGACGAGGAGGACACCGACCCCATCACTGGGATTGTCATCACCTCTCGACCTCGATTGTCCACGTCGGTCTCGTCGACCTCGCACGCCCGAACCCCCTTGGCTTCGGCTACGATGCCTCCTCCTACGGCGTTACCTATTCGAAGGAAAGACTCGACGCACAGCGTTGCGCCATCGAGGAATGTGTCCAACGTGTCGAATGCGGTGATGCCGGATCTGGCTGGTCTGCGAGTCGGGAGCCAAGGGAATATTTGGAACGGGCTGGAGAAGACGGGAGGGAAGATGTACGATATTCCACCGGGATTGAAGGTGGACAAGAGCAAGGCGGGACTGTTCTTTTTCCCAGCATAAAGCATATCGATCACAACAACAGCAACGACAGCACCAGCACCAGCAACAATAACGACTCGACACGGCACATACACCACAATCAGCAATGCAATAACAGGAGAAGGGCAAAAGTATAGTTGTACGCTCCGTTGTATATAATCCGGCTCCTACCACCACCTTTGTCTATAGTCCAGAGTATTGTAATCACAAGACACAGCCGTCACACATGCATATTGTAAATCTCAAAGGCGACAGAAGTATCACTTGCAGCCTCGAGTAAAAGTTGCGGCGGCCGGCCGAGCGGCAGGTGTTGAGCGGGTGTTAGAGTGGCGAACAGGTTTTTGTTGACTCCAGCAGAGCAGCTCGTCATGTTGCATTCCCCATCGTCGCCGATCTGTCAATAAGTTACACAGTACAGTCGACGTAGCTCGATAAGATTTCGCCAGCCCATCCCCCTCTTGTAGATCTCTCCTACTACGACACACATCTCGACACAATTGCATACTCCCATCTTATAGAGCTGGGGGAGAAAGCGGGAAGACGCGGATTCTAAACCTTTGAGCAGCCCTTCGGTCAGCGGCCAAAAAAGAGGCGACGCAGCCCATCCTATCTCTCTTCTCTCGCATCTCTCGCAGACGGGGTTTCAAACTGCGACAATAATATTCACATCCACACCTACGGCTACGCTACATCTTCGGTCTCCGGCGAACACGACCTAGTCGACTAGTCATACGGAAGAGCAAGATGCGTTCGTCTGTTCAACATCGACAAGGTGGGATCATAGAGGAGGACAAAGACAATAATAATAATAAAGAGACGACTCGTATCGCGTGAGTACACTTGTCCTTCTCGCCTTGCTGCGGTTGTGGTGCGGAACGCTGACTGTATGATATATCCTTTGAACATCGATACCTCTCCCTTTTCGCCCATTCTCTACTCCCTTCCTTCCTTTACGCTGAACCCCTCTTCAATTGTCGACCATGCGCTCTTGACACGCCTTTGTACACCACCACATCCTCCATCGACGACGACGATTTATCACCTTCATCTTCTTCTCGACATTCGCTTGGTCTATCTCCAATCCTTATCGATTTCCGTGTGTCTCACCTCTCTCATCGTCATTCCTACTCGACTTTCTCTGGTCCGAAACAGCAGTTTGACCTCGACACCAGAGTCTGGCCAGACGACTTCGACATTGCCATCCACCTCGACTAGCAACGGCGATTCCCCCTCATCATCCCTTCCTACATCTATCCCATCTTCGTCCACGGCCTATCTATCTGCCACTCCCCGATCGGCTGCGACTTCACGCAACAGTCGAGGCAGATCGAGGACATCGACGTTGACTTTCACACCCCCTCTTGCGCCTGTCATGTCGAGAGAAAATTCGGTAGAGGGGCAAGACAATCTCGACTCGGGATTCCTGGGTGCCGCTTCCCTCCCACCCTCTTCTTCCTCTTCTTCTTCTGCCAACATATCCACCACACCTTCGACACAAGGCAGGAAGTCTTCGAAATCCGTTTCGAACACTCGACCATCGCTTGTCATCGGGGGAGGAGGTGGTTCGAGTCAACGGACAAAGTCGTATCATGCCCCCTCGGCTTCAGGCATCACGGGACCGAGCACGGCTCCCATTCCCTCTCTCCTCGTCTCGCCCTCCGATGTGATGAATCCTCGACTAGGCCTCAAGAGGAGGATATCAACGCCTATGATACCGAGGCAGGATCGCGAGGCGGAAGTAGCAGAGGAGGAGCTCGAGGGAAGGTCGATCGATCCGCAGCAGCAGCAGCAGCAGCAGCAGCAAAAGAGGAGTACTGCGGTGGAGACGAGGGCGAGATCGACATCGACCAGTCTTGTTGCACCGCAAGGAAGCAGCACCTCGACAAATGCAGAGGCGGGCCCTTCGCAGCCTTATGCGCATCGCCCTACTTCGCCTTATCGACCGACACTCACAGTGCCTACTCCGCCGTCGCAATGGGGCACGATCATGGTCACTCCCGCTTCTCCTGATGACATGGCGCCGCACCCAGCAGTCTATGATCCTCATCCTATTCCTTCATCCTCTTCTCGACCACCCTCTCGATCTCGCGATTCCGATAGGACGACGGGGCTTCTGGCATCAGTGTATCAAGCTGGAGAGTCGTCGATGATCCGCTTGTCCCGCTGGATACGACCTCCCGCTTCGCATGCATTGAGGCGGAGAAACTCGGATGAGGATAGTGAAAAGGGATTAGGCGAATCGGACGAGGAGGTTTCTCGGCAATCCACCTCGGTGTC
>JALPCD010000075.1:0-27277 GCA_026538415.1 Cryptococcus sp. GC_Crypt_1 | reverse complement strand
GGAGCGGGTCATCGGTAAAGGTTTGTATGGGGGCAAGAGGAGTTCGAGCGATGCGGTTGGCGAGGTCGGATAATCCTTGTTCGGTAAAATCTTCGACCGTTTGTGTATGAATGTTGTAGAATAGAGCGTTGATGGTCAAGTCTCGACGTTGGGCGTCCTCTAGAGGTGTCCCAGGTCGCTGGCATCAGCGAAAAAAGCTCATCGATGACTACTTACAATGGTCGGGATCCTCGTGTCCGCATACGTTTCGCTTCGTAGTCCCACAAAATCGCATTCCAAGCCCAAGATCCTCGTTGTCCCCGTCTCGAGATGTTTGCTTTGGTTCGGATTCGCGGCGACCTTTCCAACAGACCCCGTCGTGATACCCTGCGAGTGGAGATATGAGACGAAAGAGACGGCAAAGGAATGCCCAGATGGTATGGACAAAGCCACGTCGAGATCGTTCGAAGGCAAAGACAGAAGCTGCCAATCAGCCTATGCATCCTCGCGGCGTGCACGTACGTACCTTGTCTCTGACCCATCCTCCTGCTATTCTGCAGTCAACCGGCGGTGTCAACGTTCGCGAGTAGTGGTCGAGGTGGTGAATGAGTTGCCCCTCTATGGGCGACAGCTTGATTCGCATGTTGATGGTCGACTGTCAACAAATAATCCAACCATGAACAGCGATCAAGTAGCCATCGCCCTCGACCGACTCAAATTCTACGCCCATGATGCCGTAGTCACCCTAGTCAATGTAAGTGTCGTCGATATCTGTTCACTGACGAGTAGTGCATATGCAGACCGTGAGTTTGTCCATGTGATGATATACCTGACTCCAGGTCGGCAACGCTCAAAATCAACGGTCGGACCTACAACATCGACCGTCTTCTCGGCGAAGGTGGTTTCTCTTTTGTCTATCTCGTCACGGACACGGAGAGCGGAAGAAAGTATGCTCTTAAGAAGATACAAACATCAGGCGAAGGTGTGCAGGCGGCAATGAAGGAGATTGAGGCCTACCGACGTTTCAAACAACCCAACATTATCCAGATCATCGATTCGGCCACGGTACAAGAGGGCGATGGGAAGATCATCTATCTGTATGTCGCCGCGGAGGAAACAAGCTGACAAACAGATTCCTCCCATTCTTCAGCAAGGGAAATCTACAAGATGTCATGAACGTCAACGCTGTGCAGGGCGTTCGAATGGACGAGAGGAGGCTTCTCGAGCTGTTCCACGGTGCTTGTCTAGGGCAAGTTATCCCTTGCGACTCTGCTGATTCGACAGTGTAAGAGCGATGCACCAGTATCGACCGACATCAGAGTATCCTCCCGCTGGAAATTCGGAGCCGTATGCGCATAGAGACATCAAGCCAGCGTACGTGCTCGCTGGGGTCCACACGCTCATCATAGTAACATCATGATCGCAGACAACGATACAGCTATCCTCATGGACTTTGGTTCAGTCCGGTAAGAACGCTTCGGAGCTGCTCAGCTGATTGTAGACCTCGAGTGGAGATACAAACGAGGCAGCAAGCTCTTCTCGAGCAGGTATGTTGCCAAAGGCCACATCAGGCTAACGGGTCCAGGATATTGCCAGCGAACACTGTTCGATGCCCTACCGAGCTCCCGAGCTGTTTGACGTCAAGACGGGCAAGACACTGGACGAAAAGGTTGACATATGGGTAAGGAACCGACGAGGCACTGGGCGCTTATGACCAGTCGCTCGGATGTACGCTGTACGCCGTCGCTTATGGGCATTCACCTTTCGAGACGGACGGATCGTCTATTGCCATGGCGGTAGGTAGCGGGCGGTACAAGCACGAGGGAGGCTCCGAGAATTTGGTCAAATTGATTGATGCGATGCTGGTGGTGGATCCGGAGAAGCGACCAGATATACAACAGGCAAGCCGTCCACCCATTACTTGTGACCTGCTGACCAGATAGGTCATTGATATGGTCGAGTCTGCTTTGAGAGCATAGTCTATCACCTCACGATGAGATGATGGTGTAGGCTACAACTTGATGTACATGCAACTATACAAATCTACATCAGCGAGTTGCTGACGGCCGTCTGACCACCCGGAACCTCTGACCCGACACGCAAACTCAGGTTCTCCCTTTCCAGCTCTGCAATGCGCTTCTTCGCGTTCTCTGCAATCTCAATGTAAAAGTCCATGTCCGGACGCCGGTCAACTTTCTCCGGTGCAGGCTGGACCTTTGCGGCCAGAGCTCGCTCTAGTTCAGTCGTATGATGCGCATGTCGCTCTTTCTCCTTTTCACATGCTCGCAACATGGTCTCCAGCTACGAGTCAGCGCGAAAGATCATCATGTACCCACCTTGTAGCATCTCCCTCGCCAATGCTCCTCCTTCTCCTGTGCCTCGTGCATCCTCCGCAGATCATTGTCCCTAACAATCAGGCGCGGTCACGCAGTTCGACTTACCACAACTTCTGCCCATCCACGAGTTGCTTCATCCTTGCCTCGTAGTCGTCAAGATGTCGCACCTTGGGTCCCAATTCCGCAAGCTGGTTCTCCAGTTTGGAGCGTTCGTTCTTCACGCCCGCCAGGTCCTCCTTCTGCTTTTCGAATGCCCCTCTCACTTCGCCGAGCTCGCCTCGCAGCCTTGCCGCATCGTTCTGCCACGTTTTCCTCTCCTCTCGATACGATGCTAGCTTGTCTCGAAGCTGCTCTTGCCATTTCACATGCTTGTTTTGCGCTTGAGTCGAGTCGGCTCTTTGCTGCGCCAGCTCTGCCGTCAAGTTGTCGATAGTCTTGCTCTGGTCTTTCAAACGAGATACCTATCATTAGCAGTAACCGTTGTTCTCACCTACAAAGCTATGAATCTCCGACTCGTCCGTGTTGAATCGCAGAGTATGCTTGTGTAGTCTGCCCATGTCTAATGATTAGCGATTAGCTCAGCATACAAGTGCAAACTCACGATACAGATATTGTTTCCTGACTCGCTCGGTAAACTTTGCTTCGAGTCGCAGCAGCTGAACTTGGCGTTGCAATTGGTCAACCGAGTCTGACTGGGCGTCGACCGAGGCTGGGTGAGGGGGAAGCTCCAAGTCTGAAGACTCCTCTGGGTCGAGTTCCGGGTCGAAAAAGTCGAAGCGTTCCCCCGCGAGGAGTTCGGAATGGGCAAGCATGTGGGATCGACTGATAAATTCCGGTGGATCGATGCGGTCCCAGCGCTTCTCATCCGCCAGCTCGGTGCTCGAGGTAAAGTAGACCAGCCATGGGTGAAGGTGGAAATTCCGCAAGAGAGGTCCCGATCGACTCGCCAAGAGACCAGAAGACCAGACCTCCTCCCAGGGCACACTATACACCGGCTCGATACCCTTGCCGATGATATATGACACCGGGTCTCGCACAAAGGCCAATACGTTTGATGGCCAAGCAGAGTAGATGGCGATGAAGAGGAGACGAGTGATGTTGGTAGGCAGTAGAGTGTCGGGGAGGGTTGTTGGCGGAGCAGGATGGGCAAGCGTCCATCCCATTTTCTCGTTGGGTGATGGCGTCCGCGTAACGCCCTGTTTGTCATTGTCGTCGGAGAAGGGTCGTTCTCGCCAACACGCCGCTCGGCCTAGTATGATCATGACCAAGGGCACGTTTGGAGTGATCGCTTGCGGTGCGTAGGGCAAAACCGCGAGGAAGCATCGCAACACAATGGGAAAGAGGGTATTGTCCGTGTCGAGGAGCAGCGAATTGAGAATGGATCGGAATATCGGCAATCCTGCGACCTGTGTCATAAGAGTCGTTGCAGGGGCGTGCTCGGGAGAGTAGTCTTGGTTGAGGAGAACATCCAAGAAGCGTTGTGCGGCATCGTATCGTGAGGAGGGGTCGAGAAAGGCCTGGTGTAAAGCGTCGTCCATGACGGGTTTGATGATGGTCGAATGTCGCGAGTCAATTTCTCTTGGCTTTTCACCTTCATCTCGCCATGAACATTGCTCGATCCACAACAACCGTCTTTCCCAACAACATACGAGGGCAGTTTAGCCAGATATGTAATCGACGAGATCGACTCAAGCGTGAAGCTGTAGCGGCTACGGAGATACAACGACGAGCATACCTCTATATTGCCAGGAACACCACATTACCAGCAACCGTTCGATACAAGGCGCAACTGGGCCTCAACGCACTACACGAAAGAGCGCCCTCGGCCACGCAGGTCAAGGACAGGTGTATAGAAACAGGAAGAGGACGAGGAGTGTTGAGCAAATTCAAGCTGTGCAGGGTGAGTCGATGGGAGTTGGATTCGGGCTGACCCAGCAGTACCAATTCCGACAACGAGCCTTGTCTGATGAGCTTCCCGGTGTTCACAAATCTAGCTGGTAGATGGCTGTGAGCCTCACGAGAGGTGCCCGCCGAGTGATAGTAGCATCATGCAGCGGGTCACGATGTCTGGAAACGATGACTCCAACTGGCCATAATGTGCTGGCTGGTAGAGGAAACGAGGAAAACCATGATTTCACTGCATCAACCGTTGCGCACGGATGAGTCACAAGGGGGTAGGAGGTACAAGACTGGACGGTCGAAGGGAGGTCTCAACAGAGCCGCGCTTCGGGAGACGATCGACAGATCGCAGAGAGTTCATCATGCGTATATCACGATCTATCGCAGCCTGTGCTCCCATTCGACACGGCTTCGATGATAACACCCCTTGAAAGAAGCGCATTGACTGCGGAGCTCGAACAGCGCGAACTCGGTCGCGCGAGTCTTCTACACCGCATACATCTCGTACAACAATAAAACACCTATCCGCTTACATTCTCTCTGGCGAAACGCTCGACTCTCCTTGATCGCACCTCAACCACTTTTGACGCATTAGGCGGTCCGACATGTCCAAAACGACAGCCATCATCGCTTCGAGGTCTGCTCTTGGGGCTTCTCCAGGCGAAGGTGTGTTTGAAGGTAGATTGAGCACGGTCTGAGCAGTCTGGGCTATACATGCGAGTTTCATACCCTGTCGAATTAGCTCAAATGAACGCCCTGCGCTCACCATCGATCTGCCATTGCCCACAAACGCTTCGCCCGAGTGCGTGGATACAGCAAACCAGGCCATGGTGAGCAGCGAAAGAGGAAGACCGATTCGAAAATCGGGTTCTTCCGTAGACCAATCCAACAAGGAATGTGACACGCATACCTGCCACAGCTTTGCTCGTACCCAAAGCCGGGTCACGACCACGTCCACCACCTGCATCTCGCTCAAGCCTGCAATCGGCACCGTATTGAGCACGTTTGAGATTGATCCAATGACCGTACGGTCGGTTTTGCATTGCAGCTGACCCTCGCCACAAGTGCCATTAATGCACTCGAGTATTGATGGGGAAAGGCTGTCGTAGAGAAAGGCGATAGGCACGAGTCGCGCAGAGAGGGGACTCAAGTGCACTCCACTGGCAAGCGACGTGATCTGGCGACGCAAAATGATTGCACGGGGTTGCAAAAGGGCGTTGGATCTAGGCTCAGCGTGATCTGGGGTTGCAGCCGCAATAGCTCACTTTTCGCCGACTGCAAGCATCCAGAACAACGAGAGGGCAGTCTCGCGATCGCTGGGGTCCAAGTTGGCATACGTCTCCACCTGATCCAAACGTAGCAACTCCGCCATTGCAATGGCTTCCCGGAGTTTCATATACGATGCGTCATCCCCAAAGCGCGTTCGCAGCAAGCCGCCGATCATGACCGCTGTAGCTAGACAATACAGCGAGGGCGTACGGCCTTGCCGGTAAGGTACCTGCAAGCAAAGAGCGTAATCCATCAGGTCGAAGGCGATTTGCTCATCCTCGGGGGTTGACCCAGGAGCCGACAGAGAGACCGAAGCCAACGTTATCACAAGGGCAGCAAAGTCATCGCTCTCCAGGTGTTGTCCCGACTCGAGGCGATGCCGGATATTGTGCGGTTCGAAGATGGGTGCAATAGGATGTATGAGGCGCACATATCGCTCAAAACCGGTGCTAAGAACCTGCTCGAGTCCTCTGAGGTTATTCGCAAGGTCGAAGAACTGGCGGTGAAGTTGACCTAGGTCGGGACGGGAAGTAATTAACCGTGTACGGCTCGAAGTAGCCTCATTGCTTGCCGCATGTTGACGAGCTTTCAGTGCGGTTACCACTCTTGTCATAAGCACTCGACCATAAACGTCTCGCTCACTTGCCAGCTGGCCCTTTTTTCTTTGGTCGATCGAGATAGGTGCATACAATCTCGCTCGTCACGCACCGGTCGCAAGAGGGCATTTCTCGCGAACACTAGACAACTTGAGCCCGATTGCGATAGAAAACAAGTGACTCACTTTGGTGCGTCTGATACGACATGCATCGCACGTTCGGAGATTGGTGTTGGGCATGACAAGGGACAGGCAGATATTTTGGCGAAGAGAGCAATTCCAACAACGTTCAAGACCATCACTCGCAAACGATGATGTCGAAGGTGAAAGCCGGTGATTGCGGAGCCCCCGCCATCAGTAGTCTTTCAGCATTCAGAAAGCGTCCGTATGCATGGGCTGCAGACGGCCCGATACGCATGCGAGGCCAGTCCACTCGAGGCAAAATGGTGCATCTAGACTTTGGAAGATGAAGCACGCTGAGAATTATATGACATGAAGTTACAAAAGGAGTGCTGAACTACATGTCGTCGTTGGTCCAATCGACAACGACGCGGTACAATTCAGTGACTAGGCGTCTCTGAATGTCCAAAGCACTCTCCCGATCCCGCTTGGGGACCGCTCGTACACAAGCATATCGTCTTCCCATGAGGATTATGCCGTCGGGCCGACCGTGTGCGTGATCCATGGCGGATCCAGTAAAATAACCACCCGCCTCTCGCAGTATGACAGCGCCCGCCTACATGATCAGTCAACACACAGCGTTTTCGGTCGTAAAAGTACTGACACAGACATCCCAAGGCCAACAGCCGATGTCCCTACTGCGTCAGTCAGGACATCTCACATGGCTTGCTTGGCGTACCAATACGCGTCGAGCTCTCCAGCCGCCACGGCGACCAGGTTGCACGCTGTACTGCCGTAGGCTGCCACGATCAGATCGTTCTCTGATTCTGATAAGGTATCCCACTCACTTCTCAGGGCATGACATAGAGCCCCATTTTCAACACCGTCGGTACTGTCTCCCGCCAGCCGAGTGAATGATTCTGCTTTGGCGTACATCGTGTTGCCACTACGGTCTGTGCCCCCTTGGATCAGCCTTGATCACCCTCAACGCTCACATTCAGCGCCAATCAAGCAGTCTTGAAGTCTATATAGCGGCTGCGGATAGCCTCCCGTCAAGGGAAGCGGGATCGAGCCGTTTAGCCAGGCTCCGCAACCTCTTCGAGCGGAAAACTGCTTCAGCGCTCCCTCCCGGTCGAGTCACTTACAGTGCGTCCCAAAAAGGGTTGCGCGACCACTCCAACGATTGGCACTTTTTGATAGCTGACACCAATTGAACAGGCCACAAATTGGCTATGGGATGAGTTCGAACTGATGCGCAACACCTACTTGAAGTGGACAAAGCTGAACGCCGCATCAGACAACCAAACATTGTACAAGTCCTGCGTGGCTCACTTCATGGTACCCTAAAGCTGGTTAGCAGCGGTACAAATTCTTCAGCTCACGTCAATGGGATCAACGATCCAGGTGTACTCTGTCGTGAGACTTTGCTTGTCGCCCGCGGCGTATGTCTCCTCGCCAATGCTCAAGAATAAACCCAGGTGGCCGATCGCAGGACTTACAACTTATGACTTGGATACCGCTCAGCGATCCTCCGACGGATCATCAGCTCCACCTCTTGATCCGTCTCTGTGACCAACTGAGCTATCAGCCCCAGTTCCACCGCGTACCCACGTCGACGGAATTCTTCTTCTCGTCCAAGTCGGTGTGTTGTTTCCATCGCTTCCGGCTTCCGCTTAGGATCATCATGGTAGCCTGTGACGTCTCAGACTGTGTCTTCTTCGCGAGTCTACTCACTTGGCTAGCAAGCTGTGTAGCAAAATGAAGGAGCTCCTCCTCAAATCTGTCTGCAGTCATCATGATGCTGCTCATCTTTGGTTGAAGACGGATCGTCTTTTGTAGAAGAATTGTTCTTTTGTAAGCTGACGAGTGGCTCTGGAGTAGCTGTGCGGTGGCTTGTAATCATGGCTATGGCAGATCAAGCGGCCAAGGTGATGAAACGCAACGCACGAAGTAGCAGCGAGATGCCAGCGAGGCGGCCCCGACGTGTAGCCGGGAATCGCCACGCGACTATTCTTCACTGCGTGAGAATCTGGGAGATTTAAACCTGTTTGGAGCTTGGGCCTATAACAAGTATCACGCAGGCCAGATTCAAGTGGAATGCATTTTCTTGCCCCACGGAAAATCAGGATCTACAGCTATATCATCTGCCCATTTCGCCCTGCACACCAACACGTATCCTTGCGAAGACGACATACTGTAGGCTCTGTTTACGCGATAGTATCATCGCTTGTCTCGCCGTCAATGGTGACCCGTGTAGTCTTAAATTTGCGAGTCGGCACTCGATCGCTGAAGAGGATCTCCAGCTCAAAGTAAGACCGATTCTGCAATGTCAGCCCAGCTCGCTTGAAACACAGTAGGCTGAACTCGCCTTCATCTCGGGCAGACGGAAAAAGGCCCAGATAGCGCCACAAAGGCAAATCGGCGCCCAAAAGAAACCAGTCCGACCTCGCCAGTTCCATTTGTCGGGATGCTACCAATCAGCCACGAGTCACATTCGGTGTGGCAAAGCAACTCGCCAGCATATAGGGAGTCATTACTCCAAAGGCGATGCCCAAGCAGTTGTACAAGATCCTGCTCAACGCGATGGTCTTGTTCCTGCATCGAGTCGAGCTGGTCTCTCCGACGATACAGTACGTCATTGGTCCGATAGTGCAATAGTAGGAAAAGGTCCAGACGATCATCATAGCTGCTGTGAGCCTTCAAATGTCATGTCCAGCATGGTGTGAGACTCACCGGCTTGACCCCAAAGGGCTCCAGAGACCTTGGCATCTTCGGCGACAACGCTGAGAACCCCTATCAAGAGCATTACGGTGGACAAAACGCACAACCCCGTGGTAAAGATGGTTCTTCGTCCTGCAGCGCTACAAATCAGCTTGAGGTCTGTATGTTGGACACGGCTCTCTCACGCGATGAGGAACCAGCTCAGTATCGTACCACAGCATGCGAGCCCGTAGTTGATCATCGTCATCGTGAATGCCCTGCTGGTCGACATCCCAGCTTGTTCGAAGAAGTAAGTCGAGCTACCAGCGAACGATGCACCGGACAGCGCTACACACGATGAGCATCAACGAGCGAGGCCATCGGCCGTTGCACATACCTTGCATCATCCACGCGAGGGCCGAGATCTCTGTCCGTCGCCGGTCGCTGCCTTTGAACAAGTCGGCATATGATGATCCAGTCGAATGATCCATCTCGTGCTTGTTGGTGAGAACCATCAATGCGACCGTGTCCTTCGCACGGTATTTCTCCTCGTCTGGGGCGAGTCGGCTCACAGACTTTTCGGCGAGCTCAAGTTTGCCTTTGCGAACTAGCCACCAAGGAGATTCTGGAGCAAAGGCAATCAGGATGAACAATGGAGCTGGCCAGATCCACTGCAAGGCGAAAGGCAGGCGATACCCCCAGACGCCCTTGATTTTCTGCCCATCAGCTTTCAATCTTGCAATCTTCTGCACACTCACTTGACCTCGAACGAGAACTCCAGCGCCGATGAAATGACCGCTTGGACATTAGCAGTGCCGAGGTGCGCCGCGTTGCAAACTTACAGTCCCCAGCAGAGATTGACATGGCTGCCCGTCAGCGATCGCAGGCGCGCAATTGTGATACGTACGTGGTGAGGTATCCCCGCAGCGAAAGGGGACATATCTCCGAGGCGTAGGCTTCACACAGAGTGCTGAAAATACCCCACGAGATCCCGCATACGATCTCGCCGCATACGATGGCGATGAGGTTGGGTGCAAAGGTCACCAGGCCGATGAAAGGGATCAAAAAAGCGAGACCGCCGCACAACGTCTTCCGATACCCGAAACGGTCGACCAGAATCCCACCGAGAATACAACCAATGATGGAGCCGACGGTCGCAGCCTGAGAGCATCCAGCTTGCCATGAAGCGGGAATCTGGAAACCGTGCTTCTTGTCAAGGTAGAAGCCAAACTACGGTGAGTGGGGACAGTTCCGAGTCACCAACTCACTCTTTCCCGAAAGGTTGGCAGGGCGTACATCGATCCGAGGAGAAGCGTATCATATCCTTCCATGATGATGCACATGGAAGCGATGACCGACCAGAAGACCGCCTGCCATTATCATCCCGATACTAGATGGCGGCTTACCACTCGGTAGATCCTGACAGCTTGCAAGAAAGACAAGCTGTGCTGAAACCTTTCGTCTTCTTCTGCTGAGGCCCGCACGAGAGCGAAATCGTCGTGCACGCTGTCTTCTCGCTTGTCGACGTCGTCCATGGGCGAGGTGTCGGTAATGGGTTCGAGCGAATTCATTGTCGAGGACGTGGCCGAGAAGTGGGGATGTAAGGAGGGCGTTTTCCACTTTGATAAGTCTAGAGACAAGCAGTAGCTGCTTTGAGGTGGGCGTCCATGGTCGCTCGGGTCGCTTTATATCGCTGTCGAGTAGGTGGATAGCTACATGAAAAGAAACGGTTGAAAGCAAGAAATCAACAACGTTTCGGCGCGGGATAACCGTGGTGTTTTCGTGGTGTCACGATTACCTCGGGATTGCTTTTTCGCTGGGGTCTATCCAATCCTCGGCAGCTTGGTTTCTCGCTGCAAAAGATAAAAAAACGTTTTCGAGGTCAACGTACCGACCGGTGCTTTCGTGGTCTGATCTTCGCTAGGCAAGAGTCAGGCAGTATAGAATATTGTGCCCGGCCGGACCAAAACGTCTTTCGTGCACTTGCTCACGCACATGTATGTCGAGATAGACAAGCTTGCATGTGGCTGTACTACTGGTATATACGATACTCGCCGTCTCTCAGACCAGCTGCTCGCGACTCTTTCAAGATCTCCGCACAACTATCGGTGATTGTCCACGAAAAACCCATCTTGCGATAAGTAGCTATTCTCGTGAGCGGAACATCATCGCTTTCCGTTGCACGAGACGCACCTTGAAATCCTCTATGATCGTGGCCGTCTGGAGTATGACCTGGCAGCAGCCACTCGTCATACGTATGCGGCCGATTTCTGCCGATTACTGTGAGTGCTTGAAGTACATCGCAATTCAACTCACGACTCGACAAACATATATTCAGAGTGACATCCCTTCGTCCAAGGCGTTGATATGTCTCCGAGGTCATAGCTGAGAATGAGCACAGACAGAAGCCGCCGGCCAGTAGCATACCAGATTTCCGCATCGTCCCATGTCCAAAAGTCCCCGACAGCCGCAAAGTACCCCATGCCCTTTCGATGTCGTTGCGCACGGAGGTAATCCACCTCAGCTTGTAGGAAGCCTCGCGGAGCTCGGAGACCCATCTCAAAAGATACGACATAGGCCTTGGAGGAATACAATGCAACAGAGTGCGAAACTGGCGGCGTCAGCGTGTTTTGTACCCCTCCCCTTACCATCAATCCCAGCAGCTCCTTCCGGCTCGTACACTGGGATTACAAGAGGTTGATGGACCGAAGTTCTCCACCAGTGCGCGCTCTCGAGAGTATCGGGTGTTGGATACCACGAACAGTCCAGCTTATACAGCATCCATTCGGCCCCAGGAACACCAAGACCATTCCTCGCAGCATCCACAATCTGAGCGCAAGCGGGCAGCGCGCGTACGTCTTTCCTATATCTCAGGAATGATATCGTCCACACGCAATTCGCTCACACGTCTAGCATGACGATCATGTCCAGTGCCCAGACTCGAATATACTCAACACTGGTGTTTCAGCTCCACCGTTTCGAAGCGCAGGCCATTTGGCTTACAGATTAAAAAGGGTCAAGACCCCTTCTTCCCTTTCCGTCAGAATCAGTCCAGCAGGAGATGCAGCCTTACACAATGCAGCCATGTTCTTCTTTCAGCTTCAAATGTTCCAATAAGCCATACCAAGGGACGTCTTTGACTCGAGGCGAATAGCCTTTGCCAGTGAACGGGCTGTAAATGTCCATTGATCAGCAAGCTTGCAACCAGATGCAATCTCACCTGTCCTGCCCACGTGTTCCGCAATATTCGTGGATCTCCCGAGGGTCTCATCGTGCAAGATCACTGTTGAAGATCAGCGCCTTTCAGTCAACGATCGGGGAGGCTCGCCAGGTATTCCGTCCTCGGTCAAGCGGACATCCACCTCGATAATCGCCAATCCGAGATCGGCGGCCGCAGAGATGGATGCTTTGCTCTGCATGTCAACGTCAATCGCAGGTCAAGGTGTACTCACATTCTCAGCAATACCCTTCCATCTGTGTCCTCGATGCGCCGCCAACAAGAAGAGATCCGGCTGCGGGTGCCGCAGCTCTTGTACGACCTTTCGCACGTCGTACCGTTTGCGCTGGTGAGTTTCTATCGTCATTGTTCAAACTCGGAGTAGCCAATCGACAAGTCCTGAGGCTGCCAGTCGGTGATGTTGGAGTCGATCAACGCGGTCGTGTTGGAAGTTGAGCATCGTGACCAACAAGTGGGAGACCACGAGCCATTCATGGTGGATTCTCGCTCTTACTGTGGCCCTACCGCGGCACGCTCAGTAGCCTCGTGGGGAACGTTCGTCATCCACAAAATCGACTTCCCCTGCCGATGCGGCTCCGATATCGCAGCGACAACCGAGACACTGTCGATCCGAGAGCGAAATCAGGAGCAGAGTGAGAGCAAAGCTGAGGCAAAGTCGGAGCCTTGTTGGAAAACCAAGAGCTGATTACGGAGCCACCTACACATATTCGGGCCAAGGGAGTAGTAGCAGCTCGGCCCTGCAGTCGAAGGCTCCTTCGCCCTCTGCGTCCTCACCGATCACACGTTGTGCGCAAGCAAGAGGCTGACAGTCCTTCTCGCGCTACAGCAACGCTAGGATTTGTCTGAGAGCTGTAAAAGAAGTGCAAGCTTACGACGTCGGGCAAAAAAACGTAGATCATGATTGATGTGTGTCGGAACCTGTCCAGATAGAGCCAGCTGTCAATCTCGAAGCGACACGGGCCGACAGCACGTACGCTACCCTACAGATGGTCTCAGCGAGTTCGGGGTGTTTTGTTGGAATGATTGACCAAAAGGCATCAGAGCTCCTCCCGACGGATGAGACCCTTGGCTTCCTCATTGCGAGACTGACCCGAGATTATCCGTCGTTCAACGGAATAGGAAGGAAATGTGGAGAAGTGGGAGCGAGTGGGATCGTGTAGCAAATGTGGGGCTCTACCCAGGGCCTTCTCCATGTGGACACTCGACAAGACTATGCATGCCTCATACGCAAGTCATTGATGCCTGACCTTGGACAACTCATCTAACGATCCCGTCTGAGACCACTCATGACCATGGGTCACATAGTACACCCTGGCACTGAAGCTGACGACATGCAGCAATCACAGCGGCCACCCTCATTCCAGAATTGGCTCATCCTCGAGCTTGGTGCATATGCCCGTCGTTCGTAATGATCCTGGACATGCGCCATTCCGCTCCATGAACGCACCGTGGCTGAGCTTCTTAAGTAAGGTCCATCCTGGCCAACTATCCCAACGAGGGAAGCTCTTGGCAGTGAAAAGTTCCCGAATTGCTTCAAGTGCTCGGACCATGCTGTCTTCTTCTTTCGGTCTTGTTGCCTAAATCGCCCCCATGGCTATTGAAGCAAGCCCGCGATAAAGAGGCCCTCGACATTCTTGCAAAATATCAGAATGTGAGCGTTCTTCACCGTGAAGACATGGAACGATATCAGTGCCGACGGCGCCAAAGACGACGACCTGGTTGGTCGGTCATTCATGAGGTTACCTAGATCAGGGCCGGATTAGAATTGGAGAAAGTTCGATGGATCGACTTCGTATAGGGCGAACATGAGCCGATCGACGACGAGTCTTCATCGCTGTCACAACGGCGTCATCTGCTCAATCCGCCGGCAACTGTGTTGTGCAATCCCTCCTTGTCCCGATTCTTAGCCAGGATGGTATCATCAAGCCAGCCGAGACTACCGGTATCAATGGAGAATTGTCGATCTGTAATACCATCCGCGCCATCATCGATGCTACTCTTGCGGAGCGCGTCAGTCAACGATCTCTTATCATCTTCGGTTCCTGTGGAAAGCTCGTCTCCATTGTAATTGTTAAGTTACCGGTTTGTCCGCCGCTTACACCCAACATCGGGAGCAGACAACCGGGTTGGCTCTCGTCCCCTTCACCTTCTATTTCGCTGCAGGCCGTGATTGTTTCAATTTATCTCCTCTCGACCAATTATTGGCTTGCCTTCAGCAATTTCGTCAAACCGATCGTCCTGAACTCTCTCCGCTTGAAGTACTACTTTATCTATATTGCTACTTTGATCTAATTTCTCGTCATCTGCTAGTTCTTCATGAACTGCACGAAAAGCTTGACAATCAGGAAGGCGGCGATGCTTTACGAGTCAGAGAAAACTCGACTACTTGCTCCCGCGGCTAGAACAAATCTAGGCTTAACGTATATCCGATCATCGCACCTCGGATGCAGGATGCCTCATCCCTGCAAGTCACGCTGTATTTTGAACGTTGTAGATCGCCTCTAGTGTGTCTCAACAGTAAGCATAAAGGATTGAGACGATGACTATCGCTCTGCCTCAGACATCTATCTTTCCCATTCAGCAAAGCATCGGTGGTTCCGTCGAGGTTTGGCCGGAGAAGGATGGTCGGTTGGCTACCACTTGCGCCGGTGTCAGAAGGTCGTTGCACACACAGTGCCGCTCTACTCCAGGCGTAAAACATATATGTCACTTGGAAGCGGTCCGGCCAGCTCAACGGCGTGGGCGAGACTATTCGTCTATTGCGCTCACTGATGCTCTGCTCGACTCTACCTTTGAAATTCTCAAGTAGGCCTTATGGGCGCGACCGAATCATATTCATGCCTGCCAGGGTGACGTCTGCGCTGCATGCAGAGTGGTCCCTAACTCACCCACCGTTCAGATCACTGCTCTGCTGGGTTTAAGCAAGGTCGACCACACAGCAAATCTGACCCCAGCAACTCTCAAAAGCAACATACGATTCACAAGCGATGCTATCACAGCTTCTAACACAGCGGCACCCTCAACGGTCGATCAACGGTCAAGCTAGCGGTCAATCTAGGGGTCAGAATGGTCAAAACGCCGGTTCTAGTGGCTGTATTGCTTCTGTCAACGCTGAATTTGCGGGACGTCTCGTTGAGGCGTTCATGACGATATCATCATCCGCTGAAACCTCCTGGACGAGTCTTCGTCAATCTTGTCGCCTCTCACCACATGCTTACGGTCAAATCGTTTTCTCGGCAATTTTCAGCCTGCTCCTACGCCACGGTTGAAGTGTTGAAGCTGCTATCGAAAACGGTCAATTGGTCCGCATCAGGCAAGGAGAAATGGCTCACCTCCTTGAAATGGGTTTTCCTCAGTCATTCACATTCCTGAGCTCACAAAGAATTTCTTCTCAAATTCAGCTACCCCACCTGGTCTCTAGTGGGAAGTTAGACCTCATTTTGCCGCACTGCAATCTCGAGGCGGGCATCAAGCGTGCAAGCACATTCCTTCGGTCACTCTGCACATGGGGCACATGCTGAGGTTCTTCAATATTGCATGAGTTATGGGGCGATGCGTTTATCTGGTGAGGATAAGATTCACTGCCTCAAAAAGCTCACTGCAAGTGAAAAATTCTGACCCAGCACACCGATCTTTCTGCCCTCACTGGATGATAACGCAAACACACGCCTAGTCTTGTCACTCAAAGGACAATTAACTGATTACCACCTCACACTTGTGATAATCACCCGATGATCACCTTGCACAGTGATTCGAACTCAACCTTGTTATTGCCCCCCTCGCCAAGCTGAATAAATATCGCAAGCATAGAACAAGGCAGGACGGACAAGACTCTCTTGTTGCCCGATCATCACCTCTGGCTGATCCTGTCAAGCAATTGCGGTTGACTGCCTGCAACCCGAATCAAATCCACGACCCCATTTTCACCCACCTCGACCTGTTCAGGAACGGGTCGAACCAGATTCTGGCACAGCAGACACCTTTACAGGCTTAAGGTCGATCTAGAGGCGGTCAAAACGAACCATAGCGCGCTTATAACAACATCACCGTGCTTCGATGCTGAAAAGGATGCGATGACCGACTGCAACCCTTCGCAAACTCCTTACCGCCAAGATTCAATTCTGACATTTTCACCATATTCCCAGACAGTGGACGTCGACCTGTTTGCTGTCACGTTCACTCGATCGGATTTTGCGCATGCGGCATGTTATCGATTCGATTCAACGTCAAAAAGCTCGTCGACCACTGAACGCACACTGAACGCAGTCATACACCTTGTCAAAGCGTGGTCGTGACCTATCCCCGATATGACTTGACCTAGGATTGCGTAGTGTTTCAAATACGTACGTAGGAGAGTGCTGATGATCGTCGATGAATATCGATGAATGTCAAAGAAGGGCAAAGGTGCAAACGAAGGTTTTATGTCAAGAGGGATAAGTTGACGACATAATTCACAAGTGCTACAAGGCTCTACAAAGGACTGCTAATCGACAATCGCTGGGGACTTTCTTCTGTAAGCTTCCCAGCTTGTATATCCCAACGTCGCTCTACCTCTTATGACCCATCATACGGGTCTTCCCCCACTCATCCCGTCCGCCTATCCTCCTACTGGATCATAACACAAACGCAAGCCTACTCTTGTCGTCCAGGTGATAATCACTTCTCTCAGGTGATGATCACTTCTACCAGGTGATAATCACCTGATGATCACCTTGCCTAGCTGGAAGGACCTCTCAGGTATATAAGGAGTCAGAACGAACTCACTGTTTCCTCAAGGCACAAATAGTCTCTCTACCCTCTCTACTCTCTCTACCCTCTCTACCCTCTCTATCTTCTCTACCCCAACTCCCCTCTATCTATACCTTCTGTCTAGATAGACTTTGCACTTCATCATCTCCCTACGTTGCTCGCCCTGCTTGCCACACTCTCTTGTGGATCCTTCCGAGCATCACTCCTCTCAACAACCAAGTCACTGTTCAACATCGGTCAAGCGGTTGTGGTTTACTACCTGCAACCCAAGTCGAATCTACGACCTCGTTAACACCTATCTCAACAGCCCAGGAACGGGTCATAACAGAGACATGTGATCTGTCCTCCGATGTCTGACCGACGACCCGCCACGCCGTTCCGATCGGTGAAATTGTCTCCAATCTGTGTCCAATCCGACTTTGGATATTCTTACCAAATGTCGTCAACTGTCGTCGAATGTCATCGATTGACCTCGGTTACCGGATCCGTATTTGATCGTGAGTCTTTCGCCTGGAACACGTTTCTGACACACCTACTTCAATGTAGCAAGATAACACTCGATGTATACCTCACTCATCGCTACAAGGGAAGCCCCGCTCACTGTTCTTGGATATGTCGATCCAATCTGTGCAGGCGATTCAGTGACACAACGGTCAAATGCGGGCTACTCATTCAAGTTTTGGTTGAATCATTTCCTGTAGATCGAGACCGCAATCTTTCGTTGCTGTATCTACATTGAGTGCGAATTAATTTGTGACAACCGATGCACTAAAGGGAGCATACACGGCTTTGAAAGCGTTTTGTCTGCGACATCGTTTTGCATGTGAGAAGGTTGAAGACAAGACGATCGAACAGCCTGCAGCACAGAGCCACAGAGAACAATAATGCCCCCCATCTCACCAGGGCTGGCTGCAAAACGCTTTGGAGGCTGTCAGAAACGTGTTCCAGGTGAGACACACAGATCGGATTACAGATCCGGCAACCCGAGGTCAGTCGGCGACAGTCAATGACATTCAACAATATTCAATGGTATTTGGCGAGCACCTCCAAAGTCCTACCGATCAGAGACAGTCTCACCGACCACCAGAACGGTGTGGCGGTTTGTTGAACATTGAAGGACAGACGGACATGTCTAAGCCTGCATCGACAGAGGTCTCAGACCAAGGAAGTTGGACAACAACGGCGGAATGTTGGAAGACACCGAGAGACGCAGAGCGACGTTGGGATACATAAGCTGGGGAGCTTACAGAAGGAAGTCCCCAGCGATTGTTGATTAGCAGTCCTTTGTAAGAGCCTTGTAGCACTGGTGAATCATATTGTCAAATTATCCCTCTTGACACAATACCTTCGTTCGCGCTCTTGACCTTCTGCGACTGCAAATGACATTCATCTACATTTGTCTTCGGAACACGACTCAATCCTAGGTCGAGTCATGTTGGGGATAGGTCACGACCACGCTTATGATGAGATAGAGTACGGAGGTGGTAGAGAGGGTAGAGAGGGTAGAGAGATTATGTGACCCTGGGGGAAACAGTGAGTCTGTCCTGCCTCCATGTATACCTGAGAGGTCCATTCAGCTAGGTAAGATGATTATCACTAGGTTGAGGTGCCGATCACTGATAATCACTGTGATAATCACTGTGCAAGGTGATTATCAGGTGATTATCGCTTGACAGAAGTAATCTTAACCAGACAGAAGTAATTATCACCGGGGCAAGGTGATTAACCTGATAGAAGTGATTATCACCTGGGCAACAAGAGTAAGCTTGCATTTGTGTTATGATCCAATAGGAGGATAGGCGGATGGCGATGAAGGGGGAGAAGACCGGTGTGCTGGATTATAAAATGACAGCAGAGTAGAGGGTGGAAGCCGGATGCTAGGCAGACTCGACATGATACTTGTGGACTGTCCCTGCACACGCTCGTAAGGAGAAATGGTAAAATGTGCGCATGAACCTTCCACCTCGAGTCGATAGTCGTCTAGTTTAGGATTCAGCCTTCGGTGTCGAAACGAATTTCGCGTTTAGGGGCTGGTACCGAGCGCTGAGATTGGAAGGTAATATGATTCTGTCAATCTGTTGACGCCAGCACGTCTCGAAGAAGTCAAAGTCTCCGTGTACGGCCGCCCCATGAAGAAACAGCAAGCTCCTTCCTCCTGAATCTCCGTCCCTGGTAGCAGGGTCGAAGCATCGCTCCAGTCACTCCAGGTGGACCCACGACTTGGTGGTACCAGAAGTAGTAGCGACTGCATGACAGGGAGAATGCTGGAAGCGGATAGTGAACCATTGATTTTTTAGGGACTCACCGGGAAAGGTTATGACAATTGGACATTGGAGCGGTGACTTAAATATGGCATTTGGAAGCGAAAGACGATCAAGACTGCTTTGGCTGGCCCTTCCTGCCGACCCTGTAGTGTTTGTGCTTCGAGCTGATCTGAGTTGCCTATCGGTCCATGTTATACATGTCTCGGGGTTTAATATCAACCAGAAGCCATGAGCTTTTGCATCTTTACATGAGCAATTCTCAAAGGAATCCGCTTGATCTTGCGTACAAAATTGAAGAACAAACTCCTATTCCCTGGCATATTTGATATGATCCTTGCAACCTCTTGTAACTCAAGGTAGACAGGCGAGTAGATGTCCCTGTTTCGACATATAAAGTCCCTAACCCAATTCTTGCCGAGTACACCTCGGTATACGGCTTGGGCGAGCTCTCTGATGTGTTGAGGGCGTAACATGGAGCCCTTTGGCGCAAGAAAGTCAATGGTCTTGACTAGAGAGAGCTGCTTGCCCATCTCAAGCTTGCCAGCTATCAATACCTCACGGCTGCGATGTCAGCGCGTAATCTCGTGGTGTAGGGTGCAGGGAGTAACATTGAATAGACCGGCAGCTTTGGCAATACTCTCGTCGGGCTCCGGTACCTGTAGCATGTGGCTCCTTCCACCGTAAATCGTAGACAGACGCATGAGAAGTAGTGGTAAGGTTATGAGGTGGAAGAGGTGTTTAAGCGTTCGAGACGCGGTGACTTCCGCTTTCCGAGTGAAAACGAGTGTTGCAGGACATCTAGAGTACGACAGCACTTCCAACAATACCGACCACATCCGGACTTTCACCTCAAACAACATGTCGAACCGCATACAGATTGCGCCGCTCCAATCGATCGATGTGGAGACTGCTTGGCAAATCTCTCTCGAAGCTTTCTCCAACGATATTCACACATTGTTCAAGATGCACGAGAAAGGTTCTACAGATCTAGGCTCTGAGCTACTGCCAAAAGAAATCATACAAGGTTGGGCCGAAAACCCAGACACGACACGAATGTGGAAAGCTTTGCTTGACGATCGTATGGTAGGATACACGATATGGAGGCTGTACAATTGGGAGGGACAGAACAGCAAGGTGTGCACAAAGGGTATTAGGCCTGCCTCAAACTGATATGCCTAGGATGCTCCGAAGCTTCCTGGCGAAAAGATCACCGATCCCGTGGTGCCCGGGTCGGATCCTCGATTCACCTTCACTTCCACAATGTCACCACTCGAGCGTTTGAACGTGATAACTTCGGGTCACATGTTCATCACCCTCGACCGAGCATGTCAGCCAGCCCATTCGACGATGTACTGCACAGGTATAGTTGTGGATCCCACAGCGCAAAGCATCGGAATCGGCACATCGTTGGTCGCCGAGGCAGTAGCGCTGGCCGACACCAAAGGTGCTGCAATGTGGGCCCATTTGAGTGACGCTCCCGGTGCGGTGAACATTTTCGAGCGGCACAAGTTCTCGGAGGTGAATACCGTGACAGTAGATTTGGACGAGTTTTCTTCCAGCCCTGTTGAGAAAGCGAAATGGGGGAAGTACTCACAACATTGCATGTATCGAAAACCACAAGGGTAGTGGATATTCCAGCAAGTATGCATTACTTCGGGTCGACTGCTGCCCTTAGCAGCATGCGAAACAACATATCAGTCTACATCAAGCGGGAAACAAGTTTGTTCCTCGCGTCTTGCCAGCGCTCGCGTCCATGACCGCAATCATCGCTTGCGCCACTCTCTCTAGATTGCTAGAGTTGATACCTGCTATGCTAAACCGACTCGAGGTCGGGAAGTAGATATGCCAGTCTTTTGTCATTGCCCCGCATTGCTCTGGCGACAATGCTGTATATCTAGAGTCTAAGCAATAGTCAAAAGTGTCCCACTCACGCAAACATGCCTTGCTGTCGTGTGATGTGCGACCAGTCTCCCGGCGCGTTCGATTCCACCAAGCGTTGGACCAATTTGTAGCGTACATCTCTTATGCGTGTGGCCATGGTCATCAGATCCTTTTCCCAAGCGTTGAAGAGAGTTTCATCCTCGAATATACGAGTCATCTACACGAGTCAGCTCAACAAACCATATGCATGAGCTACTCACCAGCTCGGCCGCGAAACGCGGTGGGCTAGATATCTCTCTCCGGGCGAGGTACTTGAGCTGCCCAACGATTTTCTGCGATATCTCCTCCGTCTCGCACGAGACATGCAAAGCGCCCAATCGCTCGCCGTAGAGACCAGCATTCTTGGAGAAGCTCTGCGCAACTAGCAAGGGAACTCCTCGCTTAACGAACAAATGGATCGCACTAGCATGAGCAGTGTCACGAAAGAATTGGGCGTACCTAGCATCCTTCTCGAGTGAACCGGTTACAAATCCTTGATAGGCATTGTCAAAGAACGCAAAGTGTTCACGGCGCAGCATGATGTCGGCGAGCTGGCCCCATTCCAAATCGGACAGGTCTTGTCCAGTCGGGTTATGACCGCACGCCTGTAGAACGATGACGCTGCCCATTGGAGCGTCTTCGATTGTCGCCAGCATATCCGCCACCATGATTCCCTTCGATTCCTCGCTCCAGTAGGGGTACAATGACGTATTCATTTGTTCATAGCGAAACACTTCGAGGTGGTTATCCCAAGACGGATCTGAAATGTACACCGTCGTGTCGGCTTTGAACCAACGCTTGAGGAACGCGGCTCCCAAGTGACAAGCACCGGTTCCTCCCACCGTTTGGATGCTACCAAAGCGAGCGTGTTGAACATCCCGTCCGAAAACGACTCGTCGCGCTCCCCTAAGAAACGGAAGATATCCTTGTAGACCAAGGTACTCGTGCGAGTAGTTTGGCGAGTTGATCAGTCGATCCATGGCCTGAGTCACTGACGGCAAGAGAAATGGGCGTCCTTGCTCGTCTCTGTACGCGCCAGCATTGAGACTAATCTGATACTGAGCGATCTGGCGCCATCTTGAGCTCACCTTTTCCGGAGCGCTATCTTTCTGGTATTCCTCCTCGAGCAACAGCACGCTGCGCCTGTCAGCCCGACAGTTCTGGTGAGAGGCTTACCCAGGCTTACCCGCTAGATTTCGCGACCTCGATCTCGGAGAACAATAATGTCATGCTTGGGACTTGGAATTGGAGGAACGATGTGGAAGATCATCTCTGTCTGGCAATCAAGTACCATGCTCTGCAGCAACTCCTGCGAAGGTGACACCCATATCCCGTGCCTCCCGAACGTTGAAACAAGCCTCCCGAGGTTTCTTCCGTCTTCCCGGATCAATTATCTTCCTTGAACCGCTTACGCTATCGCACCGTTTCATCAAGCATCCATGCTGGAAGCCAGATGCGCCCAGTCAAAAAAGCCATCTACGTGCTGTATCCAATAATCAAAATCAATGCCATCGAACGCGGCATCAGTCATTTCAGGCCAAGCGGCCAACCCGAATACATGGTTCGCCTGGTCATGTGCGGGCAGACCAGAATCAGGCGTAACTTCCTGATGATCCGTTGTCTCGGGATGCGATCTACGCCGTTGTTCCGCCGCTTCTTGAAGAAAGGCAATGAACCCAGCGACCTAGGTTGTCAACACAGACCATGTTAGACGACCGCAGTACTTACCCTTGATCGGAAAGTCATGCGCAGAGAACTCCCAGTTCTTTCCGAGGCCGCCCAGTCTCTGAAACACTGGACCGTCTGCTGCATGCGATGCTTCGAGGCGGAATCCGCAGCCAGAGCGTATTGCTGTAGCTGTATGTGGAAGCACCACGTCATTGCATATGGCACTAGAGCCAATTAGCCGTTACAACGCGTCGCATTTACCTGTAAACCAGACATCCATGAGGAACGATCCTTCCTGGCAGCACCACTCAATCGCGATGCCCGATTGATGGACCAGATCAGACCAGGCATCCGCTGGAGGTCGAAAGGATAAATGAGTTGGAATTGGTCTTTTTGTGTGCAGAAAACCTCGCAGCTGCAAACATCAGAAATGGTGAACGGTTGTTCGAGCGGCATTGCCTTACAAAAGCAAACTACGATTAGCGAAGGCCGTTCATGGAGGATCGGTTTACCTTGACACAGTAAAATAGCAAGTGCAGTAGACCTGCACCTTGGCGTTGGGTACCAGGTTGTAAACGGAGTTCTTCCGGTAGGCAAGCTTGCCAATCGTGCAGTGACTGATGAATTCCAATCAAGTCACCGTCGGTCGCCATAGCCATACCGCGAGGTGTGTACGCACATCGGACTACCTCGGTCAGCGTAGTCACAATGACAACGAATAGAGGATGACTTGCGCACACGGCCTAGGAGTGTGCTCAACTGCAGATGAGCAATCATCACCAGACACAAGCCGTTACTCGCCTTTGTGATTTCGACATGGAGTCGATACAGCGGTCTCGGACCAATCGGTGCCTGCCTTTCGTGGTCGTCGTACAGGCTGGGGTCCGATGCGTCACAGTCATCTAGGTTGATGGTCATGGGCTGGCCTTGCGCTATCGAGTACCACCTGTCAGCAGTAATGACTGCGCCCCATATTCTTCGACGGCGATCCAGTTGGTGTAACGGGATACGGGAAGCCGTTAAGTCTCGATGCAGTCCCTGCGGATTCAGCAGGAACAATTCGATCTCACTCACAAGATTTTGCGCCATTCTGATGGCGACTCCCACAGACAGCCAGCCCAGACCGCCCGCTATAGAGACGGAGCAGGAATGCAGCTCCGAGCTGATGCCTAGAACCAGCAAGACCTGCACGTTACCGAGGCAACTCGTTCGCATAAGCTTTGAGCCATCGTGGCTTTCCAGGCGAATTCGCAGGGACTGGTGGAGCGAGTCTCGAATTCTGCGTGGCACTCGCCGAGAAAGAGCTGCAAGGGAACAAATGGCGAGTTTGGCGAAGGGATCCGGCAATGCCGTGGGAGGGGGGTGAAGCTGTTCGAGGGGAAACGCAAGAGCCAGCGATGAGTCCAACGAGCACAGTTCCGCTAATGAGATGACTGGCAAGAAGGGCAGGAAATTTGAGGCATAGGATTGAAGCACTTTTAAGGTGAGGTTCCGCCTTCCGCTTGTGACTCACAAGAGATGATGACGGTTTGACTAGCCACGGAGATTGCTACGTGACCGGCGTCCAAAGCAAAAGCTTGAAGGATATCCTCATCCAAGTCGGTCACTTCGTCTTGATCGTTCTCCGCATCCTGCGCCAGCAAGCTGGCTTGCTCTCCTGAAAGGGACAGTACAACCGGGAAGTACGTGTCGGCGTGGTCGACCGCTATCTCGCGGCTCGACCGGTTGGTGAAGGCAAGAACAGCAGATTCTGTCAAGGTGGACAGGGCAGTTGCACCTGTTCGTCAGGTCGTGGCAGAGGTGTAAAAGGTGAGATAGCTCACCGAGGTAACGCGGCTCGAGCCCTTGAGAATCAGAATGCGCTTGAGCAACCGTTGATGGGGGACCCGATATTTGCGCTCGTTTTCCTCTATGCCGCTTGGCCCGATGCCTATCATCCGGCGGAGGTGGCGCTCGATCCTCGCAGACGATAGAGCATCGTATACACTCTGTGCAAGCATCTTGTCCTTCGGCGATCTCGCACCTAAGCATCAGCAAATTGCAAGTCAACGACGCCGAAAAAAAAGACCGAACTAACTTGACTCTTTTCACGCGGCAGGCGTCGCAGGCTCTTCTGCTCCGACGAGGGAGATGTAATGTAGCAATCGGCGATGGAGTAGCCGACATGACGAGCTCACTGTCGTAGTGGGATGATGAGGTACCCCATGAATAGTAAAAAGCGCGTCGGGATGATCGTTGTGCTTGGTGGGTGTTTCGGGTATCGCTGACGCGGAACACAACGAGTCGAGTACTTTACTGTTCGTGGCATAACCAGTAGACCACTGGATACTTGGATATTCAAGTGACCAAGTGTTTCACGATTGATACGACCATCCAGCTCACGTGATCCTTCACAACGGTTTGGATACGAGACTGCGTGCTGTGTGATTTCGCAGAAGACTGAATACGTGTCTTGGATGGCCAAGGCTCATTGCTTATAGACCGGGACATCTCCATTTCATTGCGAGACGTTTCCGAATTGCATTGTACAAATAATGTAAGGACACAGCCAGTCTCAAAGACCCTACCTTTCTTACAATTTCCGTGACAACTTCGTTACCAGTTTTTGAGATAATGAACAACTTTTTGCCCAAAGGTCCTTGGCTTTGCTCCTTCTACACTCGACTCATCGTCACCATCCGCGCAGTCGTCGAGGTCGAAGTTGAAGCCGATTTCCGAAAGTCGAACATATCGAGTCTTCCGGACCAGTTTGTACCCAACGTATCCGACAACGTAGACGGGAACGGCGAGATAATTGGTAACGAAGGACTTGAGGTTCCACGGCATGAAAGCGTCGAATCCCTTGAGCAACGAAATGATCACCGTCAACGTCAAGCCGTAGTACGAAAGGTAGGGTTGGAACGGCGAGCGGTACACGAGAGCGTTTCGAGAGATCCCTTGCCGTTTCATGCCCCGCATGAAAGCAATATGACAAGACAGAATTGAGATCCATGCGAGGGCGGCAAACAAGGTGACGGTCGATGCGAAGTAGTTGAAGACGACCAAAGCTTGTGTGGATGAAGCCGTGTATGCGAGACCCATGAAGCAGGCTGTAAAGGTGAATGCGACCCAAGGCGATCCATTTTTGGCGCACTTTGCAAAGATACGTGGGGCGTGACCATCCTTTGCCATACCGTACAGGGTTCGAGACGCGATGTACTGATCCGAGTTGGCCGCAGAAAAGGTGAAGAGGAAGATGGCGGCGTTGACGATACTGGGAAGGACCTTGATACCCGCCGAGGTAATGGCGACGACAAAAGGGGAAGCCGAAGCGCCTCCGGCTGTACCCTTCTTGTTGGCGACAGCTAGCAATTTTGAATCGGAATCAACGACCATACCAATGACGAGGATGGAGCCGATGTAGAAGACCAAAATTCTGAAAAACGTCTTTTTGATCGCTGATGGAATTGCTTTTCGGGGATTCTGACATGAGCTTGAGCCAGAAAAAAAAGATTTGTAGCTCACCTTGGCCTCTCCAGCAGTGACTCCAACGAGCTCGGTACCCATAAAGGAGAAGAGAGCGCTGACCAAAGCCGCTATCATTCCCAACATCCTGCCAACATCCCCGGGCTGTTTGTAGGGCTTGAATGCCTTGCCGTCCTTCCAGTAGGCAAATCCTATCCTGTCTTGGCCAGGAACACCGCCAAGGTCGATGATGAGCCCCAATAAGATCAACCCGGTGAGGGTAACGAGTTTCATTGTTGAGAGCCAGAATTCGATTTCTCCGAACCACTTGATACCGAGGATATTGATGGCAAGCACCGCGATGATTTCGATGGTGATGAAAACAGACGAGTTGATCGAAGAGTTCCAAAATTTGATCACCAGGGCACCTGCAACGATCTGAAAAGCCGAAACGATGAGGTATTTGCACAAGTATGCCAAGGCGATGGTGAAACCGAAAGCCGGGTCGACGAAACGGGTGCCGTGTCCGGCAAAACCCTTTCTACTGGGGAACATGGTCGACATCTCCCCAAGCGCAACCATGAGAGCATAACAGCTACGACGATGAGTGAACGTACTCCTCAAGCAGACTGGCGGTGACTTACACTAGACCAACGAGGATGTAGGCAACCAAAAGAGCTCCCGGACCACATTTGGCTAAAGCCGGGCCTGAACCGATGACGAGTCCGGTACCAATTGATCCTCCCAAGGCGATCATAGTCATTTGGCGAGGCTGTCCGTCAGGATAAGCTAATAGGGGCTTAATCACTTGCCTTGAGCTCTCGATGAGTTTGCTCCTCACGCGGCACCACATATTCTGCAGCGGGGTCGAGATCTACCGGGACTTGGCCTACTTGAGCCAAGTCCTTCTCATCATCGATGGGAGTTGAAAAGCCAGCCTTGTCGTTCTCCATTTTGGTATGGATCCGGGAGAGGTGACGGACTTTACATTGGATCCCAATGGCCTGATATATACATAATGGAGATATCAGCTCGGTTGAAAGACGACACCCAGATTACGGGTGGTTCGGGAGACTCGGGTGTTTCGGGAGGCGCG
>JALPCD010000074.1:0-27511 GCA_026538415.1 Cryptococcus sp. GC_Crypt_1 | reverse complement strand
TCGCCAGTCGGCTTGGCCCTTGTCTGGCGGCTGAGCCTTTAGCTATCGACCGCCAGATTCGCCAACCGCCTATCACCCACCCAACTCCCTTGTCCCAAAAACCCCCAAGCCAGCGAGCGAGCGATCACTACCATGCATGCACATGCTACCAACACCCCCAGCGACTCGCCGCAGCCTCCCGTACCACCTCCGAGTGACCATGGTGTCCTAGGTGTTGATGCGGACGCTGCGCAGACCAAGAGGAGTGTTTATCACTATTAGATTAGCTCGTCGACGCATGCGGTCGAGACGGCGACACCTCTGGGCTCGTTTTGGACACTCCAAGTACACCCTGCGACACCGTGTGTACCCAGCGCGTCGACCACAGCCATCGAGGGCGTTCCCAGGTGTCGGGAGGTGAGGCGGGGCAGAGTGTGGAAAAGCAGGGCACTATTGGTCAATCTGCCCCTACTAGAGCGCAGTGTTCGTTGCTCACCAGACGATGCATCCCCCGCTCTCAACCATCCTAGCTCATTCTCCAGCATCTCCTCTATCGCCTGGGTGTATTGAGAGTGTCCCATGCATGGCGTAGAGCGAGGCGCGGCCGTTGCAAGTCGTCTGCTTTTTAGCAAATAAACCAATCAACTTTGAGACGACCTAGCGCTCGCTCACCCATGCATCCAACCGACCTAGTGGGCTCTGTCGCTTCTCCCGACACGGCGCTATCACCTGCGAGATTCGTTTGGGTCCTAGGTGTAAGCGCAAGGGAGCACGGGGAATGGGAAAGAACCATGATGGGTGGGGTAGAGAGGACGATGAGCAGTAGTATAATAAGGCACATGTAGCATTGCATAAACCTATGCAGCTGATAATACTAAAGATCGACTATGACAAACGCTCCCAGCGACTTCTTCTCCTCGATTATATGCTCTTGCGAGACAGCGCCTAGTGTACAATCGCTCCGGAAGATCCAGCAGCGGCATCTCGCTCGGCAGCGGCAAACTCGTCGACGGTGGTGGTCTTGAACTTCCTGGCGGGGATTCGCTGTTCGAACAAGAGGTCGAGCTCTCCGTAAGATCGTCCCTTGGGCTCGGGAAGTCGGAAGTAGGTCCAGATCAGACCGCAAAGTCCAGTTCCAGCCCAAAGGTAACCGGCCTTGGGACCCCAGTTCCAAGCGGTGGTGTTGAGCATGTAGGGGTTGAGGATACCGACGACGACACCACCAAGGTTGTACAAGTTTCGGGCAAGAACGACAGTCTTGGATCGGAGTCGGGTAGAACCAATCTCGGCGACGAGCGAGTAGCAGACGGGACCAATGGTGATATCGTAGACAAAGGTGAAGATGATCAACAAAGCGCCAATAGCCCATCGAGTCGAGTTGGTAGCGTGGATTGTGCCGAGGATACCGGTGAGCAACATGATGCAGACCAAGATGCACTGTCCGTAAAGGTAGAGATCTCGTCGACCGAAGGGCTTCATGAGGAACCAAGAAGAGGCAGTTCCGACACCACCAACAACGAACTGGACTATCAGAAAAAGATCTGTTTCGAAAAAATCGAAGGACTCACCATGATCAAGTTGAGGGTAGACGCAGTCTCGGAAGGAAGACCGGCAGACTCGAAGAAGTAGGTAGCGGTACCCATGAGAGGAGATCCGGAGATGGTTTGGATGAGCCAGACAATGCAGGCAATCTCAGTTCGTCGCAAGTTGACACCTCGGAAGCAGTCGAAGAAGCTCGATCCAACTCCGACGTCCTTCTCGAGCTCGTTGGTGTGATGCATCATGGCGACTTGCTGCTTGCAGTAGTCGCTGCCGGCTCGGTAGGTAAGTCGAGCAACAGATCGTTCAGCCTCTTCGAATCGACCCATTCGAGTCAACCACCAAGGGGATTCGGGAGCGAGCATGATACCGATGAAGATGGGAACAGGCCAGACTGCGGGTCAGCGAAGACAGCTGGGAAGGGGAGCGACCGACTCACACCACTGAACGGCAAAGGGGATCTTGTAGGCCCACTCGGTGGTGTTGTTGATGAGCGCTCGGTTGACACCGGAGCAAATGATTTGACCGATGACCCAACACAAGTTGACGTAGGTGGTGAGGAAAGGTCGGATCTGAATAGGCATGACCTCGGCGGCGTACGAGACGGTCATGGTTTGGAAAGTACCCCAAGGGAAACCGAGGAGGAAGTAACCGGCGAGGAGCATACCGAGAGACGTGGCGAAGAACTGGCCAATCAGCCTAGTTCTCCCTCGCGGCAGGGGAGAAAACTCACTTGGATGAAGAGGAGACCGGTCAAAGCAACAATGGCGATAAGCATGGTAGGTCGGTATCCGTACTTCTCAGAAGCCCAACCGGTGATTTGAAGACCGAGAATTTGACCAACTTGCACAGCGCAAGACAGACCAGTCTGCCATCGAGCAGGAATCTGCCACTTCATGGCAGTCGAATCGTAGATTCCAAATTTCTTGGCAAACGTTTGGTTGGCGTAGAATTGACCCAAGAGCAAGGTGTCGTAACCCTCCATGATAATGGCGCTGCTCGTCAGCGACGTTCACGGGGAGGAGCAAGTAGACTCACGCAGAGAAGACGATAGAGAACATGACTCCATATCGGTACTTGCTCAAAGCCTCCTTGATAGTGGACTCCTTTTGTCCGCTGACAGCCTCGGAAGCGTCGTGGATGTACGTTCCGTAGTCTTGAGCGATGACATTGACACCGGCACCGGGGCCAAGGTTCTCGACATGGCCGAGGTCGTCGACGTTCTTGACGTCCTTCTCATTCTCAAAGTGGGACATGGTGATGGTCGATCTCTGGTGGTCGAGGTCGAAGAGAATGGGATGAAGCGTAGGTCGAGGTGGGGAAGGATGGGGTTTCAATCGAGATGGACAATTGGGACTATATACTGGTCGAGGTCGAGGATCTTCGATCCCCCGGCGGGAGCTCCTCGGCTATGGCGAGTTGCCCAGCGTCGTGAATAGCGGGACATGTCTGGGTGCCTGTGTCGCTCTCTCGGCAGACAGTTGTCCAGCTGATACCGAGGTTGTAGCCCCATTGTGCCAAGGATAGAGTAGGTCGAGGTAAAAGGTGAAAGAGGGGGAAAAGCGAGAGAAAGCGTCGTCGGTCCATCTTCGGATTCAATGTGGCATAAACCAGTACGACGCCCGGTTTTTTGTCTCGCGTATGTCTACCAACAGCTAACTAAGCCCGTTCTCGGAAGAGTGCTATGCACGGCGGCAGCTAACTAGGTTACGAGCTACGTAGAGTCTGCATGACTGGATTTGCAAACTTAGTTACCCAGTCACAAGATCAGCCTGAAGCGGGCCAACCTCGGTAATGTCGATCTAGCTATAGCGGCAAATGACCCACCGTTTGGCCTTCTCCTCCCTCGCCTGGCCCTTCTACTCTAGACCATTGGCCAAAGTTGCGCCGACCTCGTGATCCTCTATCCATTACAGCAGTACCGGCACAGAATTCCCAACAAGTCGATCCAGACGTAGTCGGGCACCAGGAGGATCGTCGGCACCTCGATCTCCAGCTCTATCCTAAAATCCAATCTTCGACGCTGCCGCCGAGCTCCACAATACCTTGCAAGTCTCCAGAGGGGTCCCCCACGCATTGTCGCGAGTCGTACTTGGTCCGAAAACGTCAGATGATAGACCGAGTCGTGATTCCAGAACCACTAGACCAGAGATGAGAGGCCGAAAGTTCGGCAATCACCTTGATTGACCAGTTCACCTCCACAGCATCCGGTTCCGTTGGATCGATGAGGGCAGCCGACAACCTTTCCTTCGACCTAAGTCACCTCAGTGGCCGATCGTCGTGAAGTAGACCAAGCTCCCCAAATATCGGATCCGACTCGAACCAATCCAATCGTTCGATCCGTTCACACACCAGCCGAAAATCCTCGCCTGAAGCAGCAGTGCAATGATCCCATTGTTCTGCCCCGACAGGATAGCTCCCCACCATCAAGTAGCGCCCTTTTACAGATGTATCCTCCAGCAAAGCGTGCGCAACCCCAGCAGGGATGACCAAGACGTCCCCCTTGCTTGCTTCGTATTCCACCCTATCCGGATTATCCTTTCCACCAAAGCAAAGCCTAGCTGACCCGTTGCTAACGACAAGGACCTCGTGGGTGGTCGAGTGAAAGTGGTGTTCGCGGTACATGGTGTATATCCATTGGGGTTGGACGATTCCGATTTGGCCGAGGTGGTTCTGGATAGAGGAGACGTCGCACGGGAGGATGAAAGGACGGTGGTAGATGATAAGAGGTCTGCCTGATGGTCGAGAGTTGGGAAAAGGGCCGAATGGAGGGATGTGATGTCGAGAGATGCGCAAAGAGGTCAAGGGAGCGAGATGGGTCATGCCGCGTTGGGTCGCTGGTCGAGGTGAATACCGGCGTAAAAGGGGGGGAACGTCGCAAATAAGATATAGACGGTGCAGGTGCAGGCGGTGGAGAGTAGTCGAGGGAAGTCTGGTGAGTATCAGAGCGATAACGGCAGCGCGGAAACTGGTCTACACTATCAGCAGGAGGGCGACGCTTACTACATTGACACAGGCTTTTCAACAGGACACAGCTGTGAATGGGTTTCCTCGCTTCGTCGTTCCACGTCCGCAGTTCCGATGGGCCTCGTCGACGATAAAGCTAAGCAGAACGAGGTGTCGCGGAAGCCCTATGCATGGGTCAAGCGTCAAAGTAGAGAGGTTGACAGGTAGAGCAAAAGAAGAAGGATCGAGGTTGAAACCGCACGTCGAAATTGGCCCCGTTCATCTTCCCTCTCCTCCTTTCATTTGTTGAACCATATCATCACCTTGTTCAGCATCTATCATCACATCTCGATGCCCTCGCTGGCTCCGGCGCCATGCACCTCGTGCCACGCTACGGCCGTGTGGATCTGTACACCGCGTGTGCACTTTTCGATACTCAAGCCAGATAGTCAAGCCAATCTCGACGCCGTCTCCAACCTTGGTCGAGCTTGCTTTTCCACCCGTCGACTAGCGGTTCCTCTGGAGGTCCAGATTCACCCTCCTCCGACTTGACATCCTATCGGTTCATGGCTAGCTCCAACGCCCAATGCCATCATACCCATCCGTTTTGGTCGATAGCGCGTTTCGCACCTCGTCTCGATATCACATGTCTGCCCGAAATACCCATTTTACGCAACATCCTCGACCTGGTCCATCGACTTTTCCACCGAGCTTGCCTATGCCACGTCGAACCAAGTTTCATCATGGACCTTTTCATAGTCTCGCAATTGTCGATCTCCTCCTACTCCTTCTCGGTCGAAAGGGACTTCGCAAATAGCCATGCACGAAGCTAGCGCAGATGGTCAAGCGTGGTGACAGGCGGCGCTGCTCCGCCCATGACGTTCGTTGTCGAGGTATATATATATGTGCATGTTGACCCATAGTTAAGCCCCAACATCAGCCATCAAACTTGAACTCGACATGTTGCCTGCCATCACCCTCACCTCAATCCTCTTTTGCCTCGCTGTTACGGCTTCGCCTGTCCCCTCGAGCGAGCCGACTGAGAAACGAAGCGTCTTGACCTTGCGAGAAGGGAAGCCTCGACTTTCGCTGGCCGATCGACAGCTCTTTTCTGGTCAATCGTTGGGTTCCCTTTTACAAGCGGAGAAGAACAATGTCGCTGCGAAGTATGCTCACAACAACGCTCTCGCCAAGGTGAGTCGGCAGATCAGTATCACAGCCGAGTTGACGTCTGTAGATCGCTGAAGCGGCTGGAATCTCCGTCAGTGTCGACCTCAAAAAGCGAGCAACCGCTACGATCGGTCTTACCGATGAACAGTCTGGGGGTGTGGACGAACTGTACGTACACCTCGCGCTTCCAAGCTCGTGTCTAATGCCAGATATTACGGCTCGCTGAAGATGGGTACCCCAGCTCAGTCTATCACCTTTGACTTCGACACGTTAGTACATTCAAAGTCCTCATCGGCTAGTCACTCATCTCCTAGCGGATCGTCCGACCTCTGGGTTCCGACGCAAAACTCGAACGGCTACAACGACGGGGCTCACTTCAACACTGCCAAGAGCTCGACCTACAAGAGCACCGGCAGAGCCTTTTCCGATTCTTGTGAGTTTGCTTGTCTCCTTCTTGGTTCATCTCGCTGACTGCCAGATGGAACCGGAGACGTATCTGGTACCCTTGCTACCGACACCGTCTCTTTTGGCAGCTTGACCGCTACCGGCCAATACTTTGGCGCCGTCACCCAGGTCTCGACCGACTTTGATAACGACCCGGCTACCGGTCTTTGCGGTCTCGCCTACCAGTCCATCGCCTCGACCGGTCAGCCCCCACTTGGTCAGAACCTTTACAAGCAAGGCAAAATCTCGTCACCCGAATTTGGATTCCGCTTGACGAGAGGTACCTCTTCTGGAGCCGAGCTCACCATGGGTGGTATCGCTTCCGATTATGCCAAGGACACCTTCAAGAGCACCCTAGTCACCTCGAAGACCTATGTAAGTGACCTCACTGGGGGTAAGGACTGACGTGTAGTACGAGGTCAGCGCAAACGGGATGACTGTCAACGGTGCAACTGTGGGCGGTAGCTTTGGTGCTGCAATCGACACTGGAACGACTGTACGTTTTGCCTCTTGAGACCAGCGCTGACATGTAGCTCATTTACGTTCCCACCGCAGTCGCCTCTGCTTTCTACGGTGCCATCTCTGGATCCCAGTCGAACGGAGACGGATCGTACAACTACCCTTGCAACTTTGCCGGCACCGTCGGTATCAGCTTTGCTAGCATCGGCAACCTCAAATTTGCCAACGCCGACCTCAACATTGGCGCTGTTGGTGGAGGCTTGTGTACCGGAGCCGTCATTGGACAGGATGTCCAGGACGCCAACGGGAACAACTTTGCCATTGTCGGTGATACCTTTATCAAAAGCTACTACACCGTCTTCAAGTAGGTCAAGACTGCTTCATCGAAAAGAAACAACTGACAGTGTAGCTTCGGTAGCAACTATGTCGCCTTTGCTCCTGCTCATAACTACGCATAGATCATAGATATCGAGAAGAACTGTGTGGATGGGAAGGGCAAGGCTCTCGAGGCAGAAGTTTGTTTAGGTGAGATACCCCAAGTGTCCATGAGATACACGGCATAAATCAGAAGAACAAAGAACCAAATGCAAGTTGTGCTTGCTGCATGTTCAGCTCAGCTCCCTCGTCCATATTCGTATCGAACGCTGTCGTCGGTCCATGTCGGGAGTAGTCGGGATTCTACATGTTGCCACTCCCACCCCCACAACGCGTCGGCTTAAAGGTCAGTCGACCTTGATCTCCTATTTGTCTCGACAGCATCTCCGCATTCTTCATCGGCTCAACGGTTCTAGTCGACATGGCGGGATACTTCCTCGACGGTCGGGTGAAAGAGGAACGACATGGACCTGGTATAAATCGAGACGAGTCAAGCCAAGACTCCTCAACTTTCTTTCCTCTCGACATCCAACTTGCTCTCCACTAGACCTACCTGCCCGCATATCTCGTCAAATACACCAGTAAATTCCTCCTTTGACTTACCTATACCATCAGAGCTGACTACAGTGCCCATCGCAGTCTCAGAGCTTCAGGTTCCCAACGTCGGTATCAACGGCTTTGGTCGTATAGGCAAGTCGTTTGCCTTGGGCATCGCTGACATTCAGGTCGAGCTCTTTTCCGCCTTGGTCTACAGAGGAGCGATGTCAACCTGGTCGCTGTCAACCATACTGCCCTATCCCTCGAGCACCTCCTCACCGCTATCCGACACGACTCTACTCATGGTGCTTGCTCCTACTCTCGAGAGATCACCGTCGCGCCTTCCAATCACCCCGACCTCCTTCCTCCTACGGTCAACAACCCTACTCCCACCGGTCTCCTCTTCCGAGGTCGTATGATCCACCTCTTTTCCCAACGGGACGCCTCGCTACTGGACTGGAGGAGCACCGGAGCAGACTATATTATGGAGTCGACGGGGAAAATGACAACGAGGGACAAGGCGAGCGTGCATATCAAGGCTGGAGGGGCCAAGAAGGTCATCATTTCCGCACCGAGCAAGGATGTACCGAATCTGGTCTTTGGAGTGAATCATGGGAGCTATATCAAGGAGGAGGATATCATCTCGAACGCTTCTTGCACGGTGAGCAGCATCTGCAACCTGTCCAACCCTGGTCGCTGTGCTGACTGTAGACCAACTGCCTAGCACCCATCGCTCTCGTCTTGTCTAGATCATTTGGAATAGAGACTGGAATGATGACCACCGTCCACGCCTCTACGGCTAGTCAAAAGGTACTCGATGGGTTCAGCTCGAAAGACATACGGTCTGGTCGATCTGCGATGGGCAACATCATACCTGCCTCGACTGGAGCAGCTCAAGCGGTCATCAAGGTTCTTCCAGAACTCAAGGGGAGATTTCATGGCAAGTCAACCATATGGTGTCTCGTGCTAAATCCAGGTATCTCTATCCGAGTCCCAGTCACCAACGTCTCCCTTGTCGATCTCACCGTCACCCTTTCCACTCCGGTAGCCGACAAGGAAGCTCTCATCGCTCCTTTCCGCCATGCTGCCCAAATCCAACCCGGGTGGAACGCTCTCAAGACGCTGGACGGAGACGAGTCGGCTGATGCTCGAGCAGGACAGGGTGTCCGACTCAAGGGGATCCTCGATGTCAACGACGAAAAGCTCGTCTCGTCCGACTATCTATCGACGAGCTTCTCTTGCAATATCGACGTCGATGCCAGTGTAATGCTGAACGAGACGACGGCCAAGATTGTCGCTTGGTATGACAACGAGTATGGATTTTCTTCCAGGAGTGAGTGGTAGCACTGGCGCTTCGAGACGAGAGCTGACGGCAGTGTTTGATCTTGCCATCTATATGGCTGCTTGCGAACAGTAGATAAACTAGACCATAACGAGGATGTACATTATGCTTGATCATCTGCAGAAATCCACTGGACGACGCCCGACCCCCCAGCACTGGTCACGATTCAGAGTTGCTAGACTTGGAGCAGGCAAAAGATGAGGTGGAGCAAAGAGCGCAATCGGGGCATCGAGCAACCATTCGGCATATACTTCGGTTGAGAGAGCTCTGCCAAGGATATGAAGTCGGCCGACGACACGGAACATGCATGTAACTAGATGAGATGGGAAGACGAGCTGAGGAGACGTCGTTTAGGGGGAAAGACCGAGGTGCAACCGTTATCAGATAATACATAGGTCAGGGCAAAATCCGCGACTCCCCTCTTGGCATTCAACCTCTACTCCTCGAATCCCACACATCACGACGCACCCATTGTACTTGCTCTTCGACCCTTCGCCCGACATCTGGTGCATTGATGAACGACTAGAATCAATCGGCCGACCATGCTTGTCCACAAAATTGCGGTAGGGGAGGCAAGTCCCTTCGACTCTTATATAACGCTCCAACCCTTCTTGAATTCACCCCTCAACGAACATCCACCATGACCTCTTCCGAGCGCTACACTACCAACGACATCGGCTCGGCCACTCCCACTCTCGCCGATCTACCGAGTCAACCAGAAGCACAGGAAGAAAAGCATGTTAGGGAGGACGACTCGACGTTGGAAGACGGGAAAAGTGGGATAAGCTTGGAAGAAAAGTCTAGAGGGGTAGTCGAGATGGAAGTGCTCAAGGAAGGGATGACAAAGAAGAAACTGTGGCTCATTTATGGGTTCTTCTGCATTTTGGTGATTTTCCCACTCCCCTCACCAGCCTGTTTAGCTGACGCAACAGGCGTACATCCTCTCACTGAGTAAGTGATTCCTGTCGCTCGAGCTGACCAGCAGATCAATATTCCGCGTCCGTCTTCCTCACCCAGGCCGTCTCGCGAACGTTTGGTCAGCATGCTCTCCAGTCCACCATTTCGACCATCACCGCGGTCTTCCAAGCCATGTCTCAACCTCCCATCGCCAAGTTCGCCGATGTTTTCGGTCGAGTCAACGCCTACCTTGGTTGCGTCTTCTTTTATTGTCTCGGATACATCGTCGTCGCCTCTTCGAACGGCATCGTCACGTACGCGGTGGGCAACTCGATCTATATCCTCGGTATCACTGGTCTCTTCCTGCTTCAAAACGTCATCATCTCGGATATTTCCTCTCTGCGAAATCGATGTAGGTCATTCCATTTGTACATAGCTGACTCGCAGGGTGGTGGACCATCGCTCCTTCAATTTTGCAGTGCATCAACGGGTTCATCATTGGCGATTTCACCAACAGCTTCTTGTCCAGAGGCGCAGAGCAGTGGAGATGGGGTTTCGGTGAGCTCCCTCTGCCTTTGCTATCGCTGACTTGCCCAGGGATCTTTGTCATCCTCATTCCGGTACTGGCTTCGCCCATCGTCCTCACCCTCTACGTCAACATGAAACCTACCCGAATCGTACGAGCCGAGATCAAAGCGGCTCGAGAAGCTCGACACCAATCTGCGTCCTTCGCTACTCGCTTCTGGCGAAAAACAAGAACCCTCTTTTGGCAGCTCGACTTTATCGGCCTATTCCTCTTTGTTGTCGGCTTTGGGCTTTTCTTCGTCACCATCACCACCGCCAACTCGAGAAGTGCTCGATGGTCCGACGCCCATTCGATTGCTCAACTTGTGCTTGGAGGTGTGGCTATCGCTGCCTTTGTCGTCTATGAGAAGTACTTTGCGCCTCACCCTCTTCTCCCCTTCTCCTTATTGCGAAGAAAGACGGTGGTAGGATGTGTGCTGGTCGCTCTGTTTCACCCCATGTGCGGTCGCATCGTTGGTGGCTACCTCTACACCTTTCTCGTCATCGCTGCCGGGTGAGTTTCTCTTCCATTCTTCCTTTGCTCCATTTCGATACTGGACAGTACCCCTGCTGACGGCTGCAGGCAATCGCAAAAGAGCGCAGCCAATATCCAAGCCTACCCCACCGTCGCTGGGACCGTCACTGGCATTGTCGGTTCGATGTTGGCCAGAAAGCTTCGAACGCTCAAATGGTTCATCGTCTTTGGTCTCGGTCTTGAGCTTCTCGCCCATGGGCTCATGATTCGATATAGGACGTCGACCAACTCGCAGGCTGAGCTGGCTATCGTCCAGGTGAGCTCTCTATCCTAAACCTGCCCATCCCTGCATTGCACACGCTTAGACGAGCGAGGCTGACGTTGCAGCTCATGCGAGGAGCGGCCAACGGCTTCATCCCCTTCCCCACCCAAAGTCTTATCCAAGCTGCAGCTCCTCACGAGGCGAGTCGTGCTAGTTTCAGATTATTCCCAGACACTGACCTTGTTAGCACCTCGCAGCTATCACTGCTGGATGGCTTGTCGTCTACTACATCTCCGTACGCCTTGCTCTCCTCCGTTTCGACTTGCGATCATTGCCTGACGTCTAGGGTGGGATCGGTTCAGCTATCGGTGGTTCCATCTGGACAAACGTCGCCTTGAAACGAATCTCGACCTACGTCGCGGACGCTGGGGGCAACGCGACTCAAGTCGCCATGGCCTATCAAAACCCTCTGGGGTTCGCCGACCTACACCCTCTTCACAGCCCTCTTCGGGACGCCATTGCTCGAGGTCAAGACGAGGCGCAGAGGATCATCGTAATTGTCGGAGTGTGCATTACGGTGCTTGGGTTCTTGAGCGCATTGTTCTTGCTGGACAACTTGAGGTTGACGGACGAGCAGTCGTTGGAAGAATCGGAGGAGAGGGTGATGAGCGAGGAGAAAGGCCAGAAGAAGCGAGGTGCCGTAGTCAATGAGCTCTAAATTGGGTATATATATTCGATAGTTGTGTCGATGCAAGGAGTGTCTTGCTGACTCGTTGCCAGTCTTGCTCGAGAGGAAAGTCGAGCGCCACTTCCCGGTTCTTCCTTTCTTTCTGTATTGTCTTTCATTATTACCTCGATCATCCTCGACGACATGCTCGACCCGCCTCGTATCCTCGCCCAGCAGCAGAACTCGGCTCTTCAGTATTCCCTACGCTTTGTTGCCGAATTCGAAGGGTTCGACACGTAGCGGGATGACGTACAAGCTCAAGTCAGACGCCGATTGCCAGCGGGAATATCTCAACAATCCACATCATCCTACAGCTCCTCTCGACCTCGACCAACCAATCGAGCAACTCTCGAACAGGGTGTAACAACATGGCAGGCGAGACGATCACTGGAAAATGCAATTGCGGAGCATACACAATCACCCTGCCCAAAAAGCCAGAAGGAATGAACCTATGTCGTAAGTGACCTCTTCTCCCACCACAACGATGGCGAGCTAATCTCAGATTGCGTCGACTGTAGGAGATGGTCTGGAGCAATGTGAGCTCCTCGCACGCGTCCAAGGAGTTCCATATGCTAATGGTCCAGGTATTCGGCTCATATCATTGCCAACAAGGCCGACTCGAAAATCGAAGGACCAGAACCAAGGACGCACGAGGTCAAGGGTGTCAAGGGAATGAGCATGACTCGGGCATGGTGCGACACTTGTGGATCGTCAGTTTTGTTCCTCGTCAACACGTCAGGTCAGCAGTTGACAATCCAGTGGCCTTTGGATCAAGCCAGAAGGAACGGATGATCAGGTCTTTGTCAAGGCCGGTACGTCGCGGCATATATGAAAGGGGAAGCTGACATGTAGGGCTCTTTGATCCAGGAGATGTGCCCCATCCGACTATGGAGACGTTCACAAAGGACATGGAGAAGTGGGAGAAGACTGCCCCTGATGTAGAGCACTGGGAAAAGAACCATGGAGGGTTGTAGGAGAGACGAGCTTCACCTTATCCCTGGAGTCTACCTCCTCCCACCCACGTCCCACAGGCTGAAACTTGCAGCAAGTCGGTAGTATAGAATTCTCTGCACACCTATGGTCTGTACTCAACTTTGTATGCATGCATGCAGGTCGTTGCAACTGTCCAGCTCTGCTCATCGATATGAGTACTCTACGGATATCAAGATGGGGTGAGGAAATAAGTTTTGACTTTGCCGAGTGTCAACAACGGCGCGACTGCTTTTCCCCTTCTCCATCTTCGACCTATACAACACCTCTGTTACCTATACATTTACATCTCTTCGGCACGTCCATCGCAGCACAGGGGATACCCACGTTCGCCATGGCTCCTCCGACTCCGCTCTTCCCTCGATTCGCAGCGGACAATTCGCTCCTCTTGACGACAGAACCGATCTTTGACGATTCGATTTTGGGCGACATCACATCCGACCTGCCTACTCCAGTAGCGACTCGGCATCGAGCACCTCTACCTTCGGCGACTCGCTCCATTGTGACTTCTCGAGCTGATCGGGATGCGTCAACGGACGACTACTATGCTAGACGGGTCTCTCTTGCACGAAGAGATAGCCTATCCCGACCCTCCTCTCCTTTACTTCCCTCGTTCAACTTTGCGTCTTCTTCACGCTCAAAGCTCATCATGGATACATCTGGATCATCGACGGAGGAAGAGATGTCAAGGGTGCATATGGCGTGGAAAAGTAGGCCACCTGGACGGAGCGTCGAGGGGGAGAATTTCGCAAGAGCGAAAGCCAACGCGATTGTCCAAGTGAGTTCTCGCTTTGGATATTTGTAGCTCGGGCGTAGACGAGCTCGAGCTGATATCTAGCCCATTGAGGATACCCTCCGAATAGCACCTACTCGACCTCGAGGGACCGGTCTTGGACGATATCTAGCCAAATCGACCGCTCGACTCCCATCTTCTACCGCTATACCTCCCCCAATTGCAACTCCATTCGAATGCGACATACCGGAAATTCCTCGTCAAGCACCAGTCTACCACTCCCCACCTCGGATTCCTCGTGCATCACTACGACTATCTTCGGCACCACCGGAGAATTTTGTCCAGACTGAACCGCATTTTTCGTTTAGCGCACTCGACGGACCCATGGAGAAAGAGCTCGCTGAAAACGAACCGATAGAGGAGATTCTGACATCAACGACCACGCCATCCGCCCACCCTTCCGCTCACATCGATAAGAGGTCAGCTTCACCGCACTCTCCTGTTGACCTCGATGTGCCTATCGACTCTTCTCCGCTAGAGATTGACAGACGAGAATCTGCACCAAGGGACGAGGACATGGACCGAGTCGGTGACATCGAGGAGAATTCGGTGGATCACGTCGAGAATGTGAAGTCGAGGATGAAGGCGAAGCTTTCGGGGCACCTCTTGACTCTGTCGGTGGTGGAGGGAAGGAAATCGTCGGCTACCGCTAGACCGCCGACCTCGCTTGCTTTACCTCTCTCGGAAAAGGCGGGTTCGATCTCTCCCTCAGCCATCCCAACCGACTCTTCTACCTCTATGGCATCGTCTCCGACTACTACGAAGGCAAAAAATTCAAGCTCAAAAGATACGAGAGTCTCCTCGATACCGCTTTCCTCGCATTCTGTTTCGTTCTCTCCGTCGTCGACTACCTCCGAGAAGACATCATCGCTATCGGCATCGGAATCAACCACCATCTCTCATGCACCTACGTTACGCCCCATGATCCACACGATACCTCGCTCAGGCTCGACAGCTCCGCTCGCGACCTCTGCAACCCCTCCGATTGGCTCATCGAGACCTACGGCTTTGGTGTCTCGGGAGAGTCAACGAGCCGGTCCGCCTGTCAGTATCACTCGCTCTATCGCTCCGTTGCGCGGCGCCAAGTCAGTCGCACCAACGTCAACCCCGTCTCTCCTGGTACCGGCTTCTACTGCTTCGGCGACAGCTGCGCCTGCCCTAAAATCGCCAATATCGACCTCCCACTCCATCACCTCTTCCTCGCCAATTTCTACTGCTCCGATCTCTACCACGGCAACTACTACCTCCTCAAACATACCTGCTACCAGCTCTTCGACTAGTCTAGTCATCGATCCACCTCCCACGCCCGGTATACCCTTTCCGACTTTGGCCGACTTCAGCGACAGCGAGGGAGATACTAGCATTACGAGTCAGGGAGGCAGTCGAACTCGATCTCGAGCTGAAGGACTGGTCAGCTTCTTTACCGACTTTTTGAGAGGATCGACCTCGGCGAAGACTGCTCAACCCAGCTCGACAGAGGTCGTCACTGATTCTGCTGTTCCTCCACCAGCTATCCCCATCCAAACCGAAGTGTCCAGTCCTCCAGGAGCCTCATCGTCAAAGTAAGTGCGAAGCTAGATACATAGCTGAACTTGCAGCAAGTCTTCCCTACCTACCGTCAAGCCTGCCCCAGCTCGCAAAGCACCGCTGCCTCCCCATTTCACCTCGCTCACTCGACCCATCACAGCTCGACCTCCTTTGCAGCCATCCACGACGGCGAGATCAAACATCAACCACCGTCCTCCGCCTCCCCTTCAACCTTCTAGGAAACCGCCTATCCCTCGAGCACGACCAACTACCTCGTCTGCATTCGCCAACGCCGCTCTGGCCAAGCTTCCTCTTCCCGGCACAGGGACGACGAGCGCTAGTCATCCTATCAAAATACGAACGCCCGAACGAGCTCGAGATCTCGCCTCACGTCGAAAGGTATTTGAGGGCAAAGCCCGGACTCCGCCCAAACCGCTCGCTCGACCTCGACCTGTCGCTCGGACAATCCCCGTCACTGGACGAACACCTGGAAAGGCGTCGAGGGCGAGAGCCGCTCAACGAGACACATTTGACCAAGCTGCGAGAGACCGGAATGAGCAGAGGGATAGGCAAAGACGGGAGATGCAGAGGCGACGAGAGAAAGAGGAGGAGGATGAATACCAAAAGAGGAGAAAGGAGACGGTCATTCGAGCTCATCCCGTTCCGGCCATGTACCAGAAGGTCTAGGACGTATCTTGTGTTACATAGTATCGATACATGTTCGCTATGGATCTAATCTACAAAAGCGTCAAATATCATGTTGGCCAAGATGATATCGTTCTTTGCATCCCCCGGTGTCGTCTTGTATTCCTTCCCATTGACCACCGCCTGGTAAAACTCTTCCATCTCCACCACATACGGGTCGAGGTAGGTGGGTCGTATGATCTGCTCCGAGTAGTCGCCATTGGGAAGTTGAGACTGGATTGTCAACTTGATAGGCAGACCCTTGACATAGGGACTGGGCCATCAGCTCAAGTTGACGGGGCCTGACCTACGTATCGTATTGGATTTTCACCCTCGAATCGTTGGTATCGAAGCCATGGGTGGTTGTGGACGGGAGATGAAATGCAAAGGCAAAATCGGGAGTTCGAAGCGCTTTCAACCTGACTGCGATATCCCTTCATTCCCTTGCCAAAAGGGGCATCCCTTTGCTGACGGACGGACGGAGCGAGACTCGTCCAGCACCACTTGATACACATGGTCTGGCGGTGACTATGAAGTATTATAGCAGGAGTACATGTGAGATGCGTACAACCACTATCCTACTTCCACCTCGGTCCTTTGCGACCCGCCGTCTTTATCCCCTTTGTTTTCCCCTTTCGCCTAAATGCCGTTAGGAAGATCCGGCTCTGGGAAATCTTGCTTCATATGCTCCTACAGTCAGTACATGCCCAGACCAAACACGTCAAGCAAGCTCACCCCGTAATGCCTAAAATGAACCTTCTTTCCGACCTCTTCGATCTCCTGAATCTCCTCCTTGCTCAAATCAGGCAACGACTCGACATCCAACAAGGAAGGAATCCTCTCCTTTTTCGCGGAAGTCGTGACGATACCAACACCCGTACTGGCGAGGTAGAGGAGCAAGACCGTATGCGTGGACACGTCCTTGCCCGACTCTTTGCTGAGTTTACCGGCGATCCGCTCGAGAACCGGCTTGAGAGGTCCACCGGTCTCGTGTCGAAGCAAAGGGGTGAGGGGGCCGTATGACTGAGTGACGATCTTGTGCTCTCGGTGGAGTTTAAGGACAGGCTCGAGGTGGGTCAAGACGTAGGGATGGTATTCGAACTCTGGATATCAGCTCGATCGCAAATAATAAAACGTACGGTTGATGACAGGCTGGATCTTGGCAACCTCGAAGACTGCCTCTAGATCCTGCGGTCGAAAGTTGGAAACACCAAGAGAAGTCCCGCCAAGAGTCCCGTCGTTGACTAGTCCCTCGAGGATCGTCCAAGCCTTGCCAATCTGACCTTCCTCGATGACCTGGGGGTTGTGGATGAGAAAGAGGTCGGGTGCTCGACCAAGCTTTCGTACGGTATCCTTGACGGCTTTTCGGATAGCCTCTGGGGACGTTTCAGATACTAGACACGTCAGCGAGATCTCTAAAGCCTGCAACGGAATTCTCACCAGCGTTTTCTGATACTGCTCGTCAGTTTGGGAGATCCCATGGAAAGAAGCAAACTCACGCTTGGAGGTGATGAAGACATCCTTGGATATCTTGCCAGCCTTCTCTATAGCATCCCTCGTCGCTTCCTCCGTATTGTACAGCTCAGCCGTATCGATATGAGTGAAACCACCTTGAAGCGCTGCGGCTCCCATCTCGGTCGCTATGGCCGATTCGTTGTACAGACCGCCTGAGCCATTTCCAAAGGCAAGCAGGGGCATCTTCTTTCCGTCCGATAGGGTGATTATTCGTGTCATGTCGACTGTCGATACTATCAGGTGTCGATTTGCGTTATGAGCGAGAGGTAAGAGTGAATGTCAAGCGTCGAGGATGGGTTGGTTGCTGACGCCTACTCTAGGTGGAGCCAACGGGTGGAGGCGAGTCATCGCTCGGGAGGTTTTCCATAATCATTGTTATTATTGTGCCGATGAACAAGACTGGGGGTTTCTGAAGCTGAGCCATCCTGTACAACTGTTCGGGGAGTTTTGCTATATCACGTTTGAGCTTGTCAAGCTGACCATGTAGCATTGATCTGCCCTTTCGACCTGATACATGAATCATGGGGTCCTATAGACATTTCACCTCCCGCCTAGGCGGATGCGTCGGGAACCGGCATGCCAAAGAACCCTCTACCCTGCTTGCTCTTAAACTTGAGATTCTTCCCCTTGAGGTGAGCTGTTTTCGAGTCCTCTTCGACCTCCTCCATGGTAACGCCCTTTCGACTGTCGACGGGAAGCAAGTCGTAGATGCTCTGAGCATAGGCAGGCGAGATGGCGTATTGTTGAGCGAGGTAACCTCGAATCACAATGCCATCGGCGTGCTGTATTGGGTCAACACCTGACCTTGAACGAGATGAGGATATGACCTACTCGGAGGAGAAGAGCAGTGTTCTTGTGCAGATTCTCTCGCTGCTTGTCGGACATGACTCGGGTGTAGAGCTCTCGAACTTGGTCGTACTCGCTCGTCTCACCTTCGTGTTGCCAGTGGGATTCCCGAGAGACGACGTTGGAAGCGGCTTGCCAAGGTGCCTCGGCGACAGACTCTCCCACAAAGGTAGGCGCAGCGGAAGCCGGGTTGGTGGATTGGTAGCTGTTTGGGAACTGCATTGTCAGCTCGAACAATGAAAAGGTAACAAGCGACATACGTAGGTGGGCTTTTGAGCTGCGTCGCCATCGATTCGCATGGATCCCCAAAAGTTGTCAGGCGAGTGGAACTTGGACAAGACTGTCCGTCAGCAGAGAATCGGGGGACGAAGATCGATATGATTCACAAGGACAGTTGACCGGGATTTGATGGATATTAGCGCTTTGCAGTCGGTGCATCTGCGCATCTCGGTAGAAGAATGCCCGCCATTGGAGAAGGGTATCAGGCGAGAGCTCGATACCGGGCACGAGGGATCCAGGCGAAAATGCAGCTTGCTCGACATCTCGGTGGTAGTCCTCGGGGTTTCGATTGAGTTCGACCTCTCCGACTTCTTGCATCGGGAATTGAGCTCGAGGCCAGACCTTGGTCACGTCAAAAGGATCAAAGTCGACCTCGGCGACTTGTTCGGGCTTCATGACCTGGTGTATTAGTATGAAAACGATGCCAAAGAGGTATATACTCACCTGGACGAGCCAAGTCCACTTGTATGATCCACCATTCTCGATCGTCTCGAACATTTGTCGCTTGGCAAAGTCTGGATCGGTACCAGAAGTCATGATGGCCGTCTCGTGGTCGAACTGTCGCTTCTCGTGGTGAGGTTGGTAGTGATACTTGACAAAAACCGCCTTGCCCTCCTTGTTAACCCATCGGAAGGTGTGACAGCCGTAGGCGGAGAAGTGATTGCCTTCGGGAGTAGCATAGTCGGATAGCAACATCATTCCAGCATGTTGCGACTCGGGAACGCAAGCGAGAAAGTCGAACCATGCGTCTGAGAGATTAGCCAAGACCTGTAGGGAGAGGGAAGCTTACTCACTGTAATCGAGCAGAAAGGACTTGGGGTTTCGCTGTTGACTTCGGATGTTGTCTGGTCCTTGGAAGGGGTCTCTACAGCGTCAACGAGATCTCCAAAAGGTGAAGATTCGACGAACCGGACGAAGAAGACAGGCCAGTTGAGCCCGACCATGTCGTAGTTTCCCTCCTGGACCGTCAGCTCCTGCGAACCATTGAGCCGTACGACATACATCGGTGTAAAACTTGAGAGCAAAGCCTCGAGGGTTCCGACCACTGTCGGGAAACTCTCGACCATAGGTGACGGTACTGAGCCGAGAGAAGAGAGGGGTAGTGTTGCCGACTCCGTTCAAAAAGCTGGCCTTGGTGAGGTGTGAAACATCCTTGGTAACGGTGAATTTGCCTACTCATCAACGATGGCTCCGAGCTGGAGCAGAGGAAGGAGAACAGTAGAGCCACATCGAGAGAAGGACAAGGGTAGAGCAGGACTCACCGAACGCACCCCAGCCGCATGGGTGGACAATCCTCTCCTGTATCTTTGATCGGTCAAACGCCTGCTGCTTTTCCAACAACAATGCATCTCCTTGGTAAGGGATCCCTCCGACGTTCAAAGGGTGTCCAGAATCCGGCATGAGCTGACCAAAGTTCGAGGTATAGTACGGCGCATTGTCTTGAGCGTTCGACTTCGAGACGAGACCTGCGATTCGAGAGGCGGTCTGGGCGGGTCCATCGTTGAGGCCGGAGAAGAACTGCGATCGCTGGATTGGTCGAGGATCTACGCCTGGGATCGCTTCAAGGGCGCCTTGTAGGATGTTGGCCATGGTGGAAGTGTCGAGGTAGGTATGGTTTCCGAGTAAAGAAGGGATCGATGTCGATTTGGGAGGGTTGACCTATTCAGACGGGCTGCGATTGCCTTCACCTGACAGTCAGCAACCACTCCCTGTATCTCACATCAACGTCATGAGCTTACCCATCCTTGCCACCTCTCTCTTCCCTTTTGCCCACCTCGACGCATGTCAGCAAGATGTCAGATGTCATGAGCAACGAAACGACCAAAGGCAGACGAGAGCCGCGACGGTTTCCTCGGTTCCCCCCAACCTCCACCTCGGTCAAAGGTGGCCTGGCCCAGCTTAAGTTACTTTGTATCAGACAGACGACCAACACATCCAAACACTGACTCTCAACTATGGTCGCATAGTCCGACAGACTGCTACTCCTGCGACGATGTACCAGCATAGTATCGACCTTCGAATGCTTCGACTACTTCCTACGCTCAGCCAGTCGTCGAAAGTGCTTATAACGTGGATGCTCCTCGACGTAAATGCGTGCTGACAACGTCGACCGGCGAATCACCCTTTTGACGTCATATTGCTCTCTCTTCCTATATAGATCATCGACCAGCGCTTGATCTTACTTTCATACCTTCAACATGACTTCTACACGCACACTCGACTTTACTTGCGCTCTCATCACCGGCGGAGGTGGTGGTATTGTACGTACCACGTGATCGTTGGAGCTGACGACCAAGGGGAAAGCGCTCGCTCAAGACCTCCTAAAGAGGGGGAAAAAGGTCTTGCTAGCTGGACGAACCGAATCGTCCTTGAAGCAAACCGACTCGGATATCAATGCTACTGGCTACTATGTCATTGACACTGGAGATACCAAATCGTTGCCCGACATCTTGGCCAAGATTACGAGCGACCACCCCGATCTCGACTGCTTGATCAACAATGCCGGTGTGCAACGACCTTTCCAGGTGTTTGGACCGGACTATGACTTTGACCTCGCCAAGGCTGATCAGGAAATCGACATCAACATCCGAGGACCGATGCATTTGGCGCTTGGGTTGATGGATCACTTCTCCAAAAAGGACAAGGCGGTCATCATGAATGTCGCATCGGTCCTTGGCTTCGTCCCCTTTAGCGTCATCAACCCGGTCTACAACGGTACGAAAGCATGGGTCCACTTTTTCACGACCAACCTCCGCACCCAGCTCGCTTCGTCGGATAAGGGAAAGCACATCAAGGTGGTCGAGATTATTCCGCCCGCTGTGGAGACCGACCTGCATCGAGAGAGGAAGGATCCAGACGACAACAAGAAGGACAAGATGCCTCAATCGCTATCGTTGGACGAGTTTATGGAGGAAGTCAGGCAAGGGTGGGAGAACGATGACGACCTTGTAACAGCTGGCCCGGGCAACAAGATTGTCCAAGCTTGGCAGGATGCGATGGGTAGTACATACGAGAAGATGACCAACAAGTAGGATCTATGCACCTGTCCCTGTGTCTATTCCAATCGTATGCCCTTTTTGACCGGCCAGACGAGCCATACCCCACTCATCACCATCTTGATCCCAACCACCACCCATAGTGCCTTCTCGATCGTCCCATCCTTTGTCAAAAGACCTCCCAAGCCTGCTCCACCTAGCAGAAGCACTCCACTCGCAATCCTCCGATTCCGTTTGGCGTCGCTCATGGTGAATAACTTGGGATCGACGGCAATGTCGCAGTACGAAGCAGTGAGAACGACCGAGGGTACCTCGTTGAATCCCAGCGTACGAGAAAGGGCGCATTGTCCACCGGCTTGAAGAGCGAGCAAGGCGATAGGGACAAGGAGGAAATACGAACTTTGCAGATCGGCGTCGATGTGAGGGTAGAGCGTAGCAATGATTGCAGCCGAGAGGGTACAGAGGAGCTGCAGGGTCGAGATGAGGATTAGAGATAGTCGAGAGAGGGGAGTAAGATAGGTTGATATGCGAGAAAAGAGGAATGCGCCGAGGATGAAAGCCAAGATCGAGGTGCCGGATTTGATCCATCGAGTCGGTTGGCTGAAAGGCTGACCTGTCATGCCTAGACCGACATATACCGTGTTACCTATCATCAGCCAATGTCAAATCCCGTGCTAAGCGGCAGGGAGCTAGAAGAGGCCGAGAAAAGCGTACCCGTCTGCATCGAGACAAAGCAAGACCAATTGTTGAAGACGGCAGCATCTAGCAGTCCCGTTGCCAGGCATCCCAGCAGTAACACTCCGTCAGACCACCTCTTCTCTATCTCTGCTTCGAGATATCTCCTCTCCGATCGGCGAGGGATATTGTCGTCATCGGCCGAACTAGGAGGCATGGTCAAATGTGAAGAGCGAGTCGTATTGAGCAGGTCACTGGTAAAGAGTCGACGGTGACGACCTTTTTCGAGAGAAAAGGCTAAACCCAACAAAGGTCTTCCTTCCACCCCGAACCCCATCTTGGTCATCCAAGCTATATCATCTCACTGCCCATGCCTACCTATAATATGCCCATCCTCGACTGCACTACAGCTCCCATATTGTCTCTATATATCCACGAGACCATAACATAGAACGATTCCGCCATGTCACAGTCAGCAGGCCGACCTGTCGCTAGCGCTTCAATAACTTACCCCCCTCGTTCAACCCAGCCCACCATCGACCGCTTCGAACAGGACGCCAACGCCCAAGCAGTTCTGGAGACTTGTGACGAGGAAAGATCAGTCGGTAAAGCCACAAGCACTCCTATAGCCTCTCGCAGCTTCTTCTTCCAAACCCTCTTTGTTGCTGTGGTATGTTTTCCGCAAGTCGTCGCCGAGGCGCATATCGGTATGCTGCTGGTCCCGCTGGTCGATATCGGGCGACAAGTCGGCACGGAGGATGAGCATCAGCTCAGCTGGTTTCCAGCTGCCTATGGGTGAGTCGATGTCAAGAAGGTCAAGCTGATGGCAGATTAACGGTGGGAGTCTTCTTGATCGCCGGAGGAAGGATGGGAGATATCTAGTAAGCCACTTCTGTGAGTATCCTGCTGATGGGCAGCGGCTCCAAAATGCTTTGGGTATCTGGACTCGCTTTGTGTACCGTTGCCAACCTCGCCAGCGGCTTCTGCGTCGACAAGATCCCATTCAACATATGTCGAGCTCTAGCTGGAATGGGCGTCGCAGCTTCTCGTACGTTTTCGCAGCGCTCACCTAGCCATATATACTCACGTCAGTACCCAATGCTATCGCCATATTGGGCAAAACATACGGTTCTTCCAAAGCTCGAGCTATCGTCTTCTCGATTCTAGGCGCTCTCGCACCGGCGGGCTTTGTCATTGGAGGCTTGATAGGCGGATTCTTCACCGAGGAAGCAGACACCCGCTGGATCTGGTGGTTCACGTAGGTCCCTACATCGCCTACATCGAGAGCGAGCTGATGTGTAGCTCTATACTGTGCGCTGTCATCGCTCTCGGTGGCTTCCTCCTCATCCCCTCTTCACCTCGCTCTTCCACCTCAGCCTCCCTCGACTGGCTTGGCGCTCTCCTCCTCGTCCTCACTCTCGGTCTCTTCAACTTTGCCTTCAATCAAGGACCCGTCGTAGGGTGGAATGTCGAATACGTTTACATCTTGCTTATCGCTTCGTTTGGCTTTGGAGCGGCATTCTGGTTTTGGGAAAAGAGGATGGGAAGCGAAAGGGCCTTGATACCACCGGTGGTCTTGACGAGAAACAGCTTGCTAGTGTATCTCTGTCTATGGCTGGGGTGGATGAGCTTTGGCCTATACGCCCTGTATCTTGTTCTCTTGTCAGTCATTCGCCTTTTTTTGTCTTCCATTCTCGTGCTGACGGCAGTCTGCGAAACATACGAGGCTTTCACAACACCCTCATTTTAGCTGCGATGATCTCCCCTTCATTTCCAGCCGGTATGTCTCAAGCATCGTAAGTCTCGCTGACGGTGAGGTGTGATTGCTGCTCTCTTTTGCCCATATGCAGTCAGGCATTATCCCGGCCATGTCATCTTTTTCGTCTCGATGGTTTCATTTTGCGCTGGAAACCTCATGGCGGCTCTCACACCCGTTCACCTTACCTACTGGGCCATGTCCTTCACCTCGCTCATCGTCATCGCCGCTGGACCAGGTGAGTCTCTTTCTCCAGAGTAACATCCGATGGCTCGGCTGAGCATCAGACCTAAGCTACACCACGTCCCAGCTCATCGTCACCAATTCGGTCGGGCCGGAATACGGCGGTATAGCAGGAGGGCTGGTCATGATGGTCGTCTACTACTCGCAATCGATCGGCCTCGGCATGGCAGCGACGGTAGAGCGCTACGCTGCGGATGGAGATCAACTTCGAGGATATCGAGCGGTGTTTTGGTTTGGGACGGGCATAGCTGGAGTGGCTGCTGTGATCGTAGGTCTCTTCGTGAGGATGACGAAACAGCCGCATGCGAGAGAGTAGCATGCATAGAGGTGGCCTTGGTGTATCGCCGGCGGGAACCGGGGGGTTCTGGAGACAAAGGACGAGAGGAGGCAGGGTTGGTCTACCCCTCGTCTTGCAATCTACACCTTCCCACCGACGCAATCTATCTCGACATGGACAAAGGGTCGGACACTATCTCTCTTGTACGTTGCACGTGTGATCTACTCATATGCATAGATTGTGGGAAGGCATTCTTGGTATTGGGCAAATCGAGCTGGTCTCGACCAGCTACAAAAGGGACTTCTTGCTTCGGCCCATGCCCTGCTCACTCAGCTTTTTCAATCGGCCTTGGTCGTTCCTCCACATGGATTCAACTTACTCAACATCGATTGGCTCATCTCTGCCCAGAGCTGACATTCCATCGAGTTTTGCCTTCAACATGGATACCGACGAGGGGGCGAAGCAGGCAAATGCATGGCTGGAGCATCACGACAAGCAGTACACCACTTGCTGGAACGAGTTTGAGGACCGAATGACGGTAGCTCGAGCCGCTATGATCCGAGAACTCCACCCAATAAACCGAACCTCGATCCCTGTGGCGATCAGCGTATCTGTCGACAACCGAGATATACTGAACGCTCTACACCAAGCCATGGACGATGTCTTCTACCCCGGCCGTCCGCGCACGTATGTCGACCCTCGCGAGGATTCCGACTGGACGCAGGAATTGAGACGATGAGACCAGAGCCACGGCTACAAGGTCGACGCTGGCTCCGTCGCTCTACTTCCCCTGAACTGGAACACCGTGGTTCAGGAGCTTTCTGCCACCAGTAGCATGGTGGACATTTTCTTACCGGCTGATCAGTCCTTCGGGGCGGTCGCACAGACAGCGAAGGACCTCGACTCGATCTTCACCAGTCGAGCGAGGCTATGTCGGGGATCTGGCTTTTTCAATCGGTCGCGTACTTTGCAAACCACCGGCTCGGGAGGCTCTGTGCATGGGGATGGGCGACAACTTCCTCGACGCTCAAAGACGTCTCGCTTGACGAGTATGGCTTCGGACAAGGTGGATTCGGACGAAGACTATGTCCCATGAAAACGAACTGAGGTGGAGTCGACCGCCCATTGAGGTGATTGCGCAGAATGCAGAGCAGGCGGTGGGGACGAGCGGCATGCATGTGATGTTCCATCCTTGATCTACGAAAGCGCGTCCCAGTTGACAGCGAGATGGAGCGAGGTGAAGGGGGCTGATAAGGGGAAACCGGGAGCTAGGAGCTATGTCGAAGGAACGTGCAGGATGCTGAACCATCAGCGCCATCCTAGCTAGTCTCTTGAATATCGAGACTAGAGGAGAAAAGGCTAGCTCACCACCCTACGGGTCGACTCCCTTGAACCTCTCTCCAGCTCTCCTGCTTGTCCCCAGGCGATTTTCGTCCAAGCTATCCCCTCTTCGCAGCAATCTGCTCATCAGAAACGTCCCTAATGAAGCAATAACAACTCACCACGGTCATCTCGATATCTGTCCCTTGAGGCAGGTTGGCGACCCCTATACAGGTTCGGACCGGCATCGGAGTTGTTTTTGGGAAAGCAGCGACATAGGCCTCGTTCATATTGGCAAAGTCGGCCTGATAATTGGACAAGAAGATCTGTATAGAGACCACTGCTTGTCAGATAGCGACTGTAGAACCCACGCTAGACTCACCATCCGATAGATCGAGACCGATATGAGCCAACCTCGTCTCGACCACCTTCAACGCAGCCGTCGTCCTATCTTTGATAGTCCCTTCCACCCAGTTGCCCTTGTCATCCAGGCCGACTACACCGGATAGATAGACCAGATGGCCAGAGATGACCATGTTGGATAAGAACGGGCTGACTAGAAAGGTTCAGCCTGATCCGCTAGCAGGTGGAGGGAGTTTTCGCTTAAATAAACGCTACAAGAGACGGTGGAATAACTTGCTTACCTTTTGGCTTGTTGGCTGCCTCGACAGCGATCTTGTTGGGATTCGACATGGTGAGGAGGTCGGTGGGTTGGTGGTGTATGAGACGAGATGGGAAGAGACGCTCATGTCGAGGTGTCGAGGGGGTTGGTTCTTATAGGTTCAAGCGGGAAAGCAAGAGATAGGATGAGACCGATGCAAAGAACAATGGGAGGGTCAATTCTTACGTAATATACCCGGCGAGGTCCTTGGTACAGGCGCCAATTTAAGCGAGAAGCTGCGATAGGTGCCGTCGCCTGCGAGTAGAGTAGAGTAGATGGTTGATTCTGTCGCACCCTCTTGACATATACAGTCGGTCTATGCCCCGTATATACCACTCCTTCTTGCTCAAAAGAACACCAAACCTCTTCCCTACACCACCTACACTACACCGCCTATCCCTACCGACGTTTAGAAAATACTCCACAACAATGTCTCGAGTTTCTGTAGATGGAACTTCCCACTCTCTCCCCTCGGGCTTGCTCATTGGCGGGAAATGGGTTCAAGGTCGAGGAGAACCGCTCGAGTCGATCAACCCAGACACCGAGGAGGTCATTGCCAAGGTGAGTTCATTCTAGACCATGTGGTCTGAGCTGACGGTAGATCCCCACCGCAACCAAGGAAGACGTGGATGATGCTGTCAAGGCTGCTCGACAGACTTTCGAGACGACATGGGGAATGCAGGTCTCGTCAGCTCAACGAGGACAGCTCTTGTTCGCTCTCGCAGATGCCATGGCTGGTATCCAAGAGGAGCTGGCCATTGTAGAGTCGCTGGATAGTGGCAAGCCCCTTGCATGTCAGTCGGCTGTACGACATCCAAGCTGACGAGCAGGGTGCAAGCTCGATGTGGACGATGCGGTTGCTTGTTTGAAGTACTATGCTGGATACGCCGACAAGATACACGGCAATGTCATCGAGCTGGACGACAAGGAGAAGACCGCTATCACGAGGAAGGAGCCTATTGGGTGAGCAGAGCCAAATACCTAGAAGGTGTATCGAGCTGACTTGGCAGTGTGGTCGCTCAAATCGTCCCCTGGAACTACCCCTTGCTCATGATGGCTTGGTGAGTTCTCTCTTCACCATATACGCTACCGCTGACGGTGTGCAGGAAGATCGCTCCTGCCCTTGCTACCGGATGTGCCATCATCTTCAAGCCAGCCGAGCAAACTCCCCTTTCCACCCTTCGTTTCGCCGAGCTGTTCGAGCAAGTCGGCTACCCTGCTGGAGTCTTCAAC